>JAKMXC010000420.1:0-54896 GCA_025328345.1 Colletotrichum sp. SAR11_59
AACTTAAGAATTAGCTTTTTTCTTTCTTCTAAGCATAAATATATACTAAAGTATATTTTTACTAGTTAAAATAAAGCTATTATTACTTATAAAGAAGATATTTTTAAAAGAAAGCTTAAGTCTATAAAAAGTTTATATTTTCTTTTTCTTATTTTATAAGATTATTAACTTATTTATCTCTAGAACTTATTTTATATACTTTTTCTAAGCTTTAATCTTATTAGGATAGTAGTAGTAATATTCCTCTTTTATCTTAGAAATAGAAAAGTAAGTTTTATAAGTCTTATTTCTTTATAAGTTTATAAACTAATTATTCTTAGGTATTTATAAAGTTAAAGAGAGTAATAATAATTATAATTATAAAATTAGTAGGTTTAATAAAGTAAAATATCTTTAATATACTATAAGTAATAGTTATAATAATAACTACTTATATTATTACTATTCTTATAACTTTAAATATTATAACTTTTATCTTATAAGTAGCTATAGTAAGTATATAATTATCCCTCTTAAAATTACTAAAGAAGCTAATAAACTAAATACTACTATTTATAAGTTAAAGGTTATTTATATTATTACTAAAGTTAAAAAAGCTAAGAATATAGGTTACTATCTCTTAAGCTTATCTTCTTAGTTAATAAGTAAATAATACTTTTCTAAAGTTTATAAAGTAAAAAAATTTACTTAAAACTCTTATAAAGAAAGTCTTCTTTTTTCTATATATTATAAGACTTCTAAGATTTATAAAGTTCTTACTACTTAAAAGTTTACTATTACTTAGAAGTTTAAGTAGGAGTTTTAAAATAGAATAGCTTAAGAGTCTTAAGTAAAGAAGACTTTATATTTAAAAAAAGTTTTATAGGGAAAGTTTATTTCTTATAAGAGTTCTTATTTTTAGAAAACTTATAATCTTATTTTAGTTTTAGTTAAGTAAAAGCTTTTAAATAAAGTATCTTCTAAGTTACTTACTTCTTTAGCTTTTTATTATACTACTTTACTTTTAATAAATCTTCTTTATAGAATTATATCTTATAAGTATTATAGTTTTTAGCTAAATTAGATCTATTAGATTAACTCTTCTAAGGATAAGGATATTATAGCTATATCTCCCTCTTAAGTTTATTAGTAGATTTATAAGAGTAAATAAGCTAGTATTAATATACCTCTTATTATAAGTAATAAGTAGTTTATAAGTAAACCCCTTATTATTATTTTAGCTTAATAAGCTCTTTCTATTAAGTATCCTTAAGAGTAGTTAACTCCTTATAAACTTATTTCTAAGAAGTTTTATATTAGTTTTTTAATTTTAGCTATTACTAAAGCTACTTAAGAGACTTATACTTTTTATAAGCTTACTTATACCTTAATCTCTTTTATAACTAAGAGTATACTTCTTAATTTATATTAAGTAACCTTAGTTACTTTATAAGTTAGAACTATTCTATTTATATTTTAAAGTAGAGCTTCTATTATCTTATCTACTTAAATTACTATTTTATCTTATACTTACTTAAGAGGAGCTATTTATTATTAGTTTACTTATATATTACGTTCTATTTTTAATATATATAATTTTTCTAAGAGGGATTTCTTAGATATTAATAATAAGTCTAAGGTACTTTTAAGAGATATTAAGATTACTACTTATAAATATAAAGCTATAGTTATTAACTTAGAGAACTTCTTTAATATAAGTTAGTTCTCTAATAAAGATCTTTCTTATACTATTTATAAACTTAGTAACTTATATCAAATTTATAAATATATTAGTTCCTATAGTTATTTTTAGAGTTTAGTAGATAGCTTATTTAGCTTAAGGTTTTATAGTAGTTTTAGTTTTATAAGAGACTTTTTAAGTTTTATAAGTAGTTTTCTTTTAGGTTTTATATATAATAAGAGAAACTTTATTTTATTTTATAATCCTTATAAGTATACTATAATTATATATATTATATCTATAAGATTTAAAAGTAAATAAAAATACTTAAATTTTACTTATAAGGGGTTCTTTATAAATCTATCTATAAGTATTTTATTTATTAGTATATAAGTAACTTAGAAACTACTTTTCTAATATTCTTATTTTAACTATATATTATAGATATTAATATACCTTAAGTAAGTATTTATTCTCTTCCTTTTACTTATAATAAATCTAATTATTTACTAATTATTATGGTATATATTTTATATATTACTAAGTTTAAGTTTAATATCTTTAAATAACTTCTAAAGGGTTACTATCTCTTTTACTATTTCTATTAAGTTTAAAAGTTCTACTTTAATAGTTAATATTATAACTATTACTTATTTAGTTACTTTCTATTAAATTAATCCTCTAAATAGTATTATAAAGTATCTTTATAAAAACTAATATATTACTTTATTATCTATAAATAAAGTATTTATAGCTATAAGTAAGATTTAAGTACCTATAAGCTTACCTCCTAAGATATCAAAATAAATTATAAAGTATTAAGTCCTATATAGGTATTATATAGTATATCTTATAGTAATTAGATACTCTTAAAATAGATTTATAAGGAATTAAATATTACTATAAATATAATATTTACTTTAATAAGTATAGCTATATAAAATATTAATCTAATTATTTCTTAGAAAGTTTTTACCTCTTATAGTATTATTTATCCTTTATTCTTTTTAAGTTTCCCTTAAGGGAGTAGTATTAATAAGTAAGTAGTATCTTATAAGTTAAACTTTTAAGTAACCTTCTTAATATATAAGTTATAGACTAAAAAGATCTTTTAAGCTTTTTAGTCCTTAATAACTCTTACTCCTAAATATTATTTAATATCCCCTTATTTTTTAACTTTATACTGTTTCTTAATTTTATTAATAACTTTATAAACTTTATCCTTATTATCTTTATAAAAAAGGATAAGAAAGTTATTAATATAGAATATAACTATAACCTTAGCCTCTAGCTGTTTACTATGATTTTTACCTACTTAGAGCGACAGACCTCCTAACTCCACACCTCCTAATAATATATATAGTGTAAAAGCGTATATAATCAAAGTAATATTATTAGGGGTAGAAATATTATATAATATAGCAAAAAGGGGAAACTTTTCGTTTTATTAGTTGTTATAATGAAATTCCTAATAATTAAGAATAACTATTTATAGCTAGTATAAATAGTTATTATTAATATAAAAGAAATAATACTAATAATAGTAATAATAGATAAAAGGTAGTAGTAATAGGTGGTAGTAGTTAAATAGATAAAACTGTTGAATTGCTTGCTTCCTCAAAATCTGTTCTAAGTAGAAAATCTATCGTATATATAATATATTTTTTCCTCGCAAACCTTTACTTAACTAGGTAATTACCTAATTAAGTAATTACTATAATAGGTAATTAACTGTAAAAACCTTACTATAAAGTTAATTATTACGGCTTTATTTGATCCGATTCGGATATTCTAGATCTATAGTATTATTATAGTTATAGTTTATAGATTTGTTACGGATTATTAGTTTCCGTTGTTTTGGTTTCAAATCTTAACTTAATATTAACTTTAGTTAATAATAACTGTATTATTAACTTTAGGGAATTATTATTCCGTTAATATATACTTTTTATAGTAACTAACCTAATATATGGTTTTCGTTCGTTTCAGCTAATCGTAGGAATTACTATAATAGGTAATTTATACGATTGCACTTTTTGTTCTAATTAGACAAAGTTATAGTTACTTTATTCCTTTTAGTTATATTAATATGTGATTAATAGTTATAAGGATAATTATTTAGTTGTTAGGTATAGTTTTACTAGTTGTACTAGTATTAGTAATTTTAGCTCTATATCCTTTTTATAGCGCTAGTTATATTTAGGTTTACTTAAATTCTCCTTTAGGGGGTACTTAGTTAGGACTTAGTAGTTTTAGAACTCTATACTTTTTTTCCTAATTCTAAAACCTAATAGTAGTACTTTAACTTATACTTAATCTTAATAAAGTAAACAAATAAATCTTAGTATAACTAGTTATTAATACCTAGCTTAACTTATCCCTAGCAGAAGAGGGTAAGTAAGTAGTTAAGTAAGTAGCAGAGCGGTAAAATATACTAGTAAGAGCGTCGTTTATAATATTATTATTTATAAGAACGTCGTTTATAACGTTATAAAGGCGTTATCTATAACGCAGCTAGAGCCTAGCAATAGCTTAAACCTATACTTAAGGGCGTAAACTTAATAATATAACTCTTTATATAGCTAAAAAGGTTCTTATAGCTATAGCATAATAACTTAACTATTCAAATGAGGCCTTAAGCCTATTCCTTACATCCTCCTATATATATAGTAACTACGATAACTTTCCTATCTTTCCTACTTATTATAACTCTATATAAGCTGAGTAAGGCTATACTAGACGACTTAATCTATAAAACTAATATTAATAAAGTTAAGGGCTTTAAGTTTAGTAACCTTCTCTTTACTAATAAGAAAACCCTCCTCAAATTCGCCTAGAAGTACCTACTTAAGATAGCTAATAAGAGCGATATAATAGAGTTATATAGCCTTAAGATTAATATGAAGATAGTTAAGGCTATTAATAACAATCTTAATACTTATGATTACTTCATAAGCTTCCTTAAGATAGCTAAGGTAGCCTAAGCGCTTAAACGTTAGTAAGTTAGGAAGGGCGAATATGTTAAGAGTATAGCTAATAGCAGTAGAGCTCTTCCTACGTTAAGACTACGCAGTAGGGCGGAAGATGTTGTCTGAATAGCGTGACAGCATAGAGGCCTTAGGGCCCCTGCGCCTAGCGGAGCAGCATAGACGTCCGAACGGCGGAGGAGACTTTAATAGAAGATGGGCGCGGATTGAATATAGCGTGGAGATAGAGGCGGCTAGAGGAAGACGGTTAACTTAGCTTATTGTGGTGTTTGAAGTCTGATGGAGGAGCGTAGAGGTGAAGATGATTTCTAAGTCTGAACTATAGTCATATGACCTAAAGGTCGTTAGCAGTAGGCGAGGGGACCAGTCTAGCTTTCGCAGTCAATACCAGTCAAATTTCACAATATAAGGCCAGCAGCCCGTAATTTTAAGTATAGTTTTCCTATTTTCTATACTTTATAGTAACTATTATACTATAATTCCTTTATTAATTATAAGATTATCTTTATCTAGGATATTAAAGCTTATAAGTAGATTAGAAGCTAAAAGTAGTTCCTCTATTTCCTTAACTATAGCTTTTATAACTAAAAAATCTATACTTTCTTTAGTATCCTTTTTTAAATAGAACTTACTTTTATTAAATATAATATTTTATAAGATAATTACTCTTTTAAGTATTAAAATCTAGATCTTATAGAGATTATATATATTAAATATATACCTTATAAGGTATCTAATATAGCTATATAGGACTACTTTAAACTCTCTTCTCTTTATTCCTTTTTTTCTTTTTCTTTTAAGAATATATACTTTATAACTATAAGGATATATCCCTCCCTAGTAAGGTTAAGTTTTAAGGTTTTATAGTATACTATAGGCTAGTACCTATATATTAAGATATCCTTTAAACTATTCCTCTTTAACTTTATTAGGGGACTTCTAGTTTATTAATATATAAGACCTTATATTATATAGGAAGATACCTATAAGTATAGATTTATCCTATAGCTTAAGTAGGAGTTCTACTAAGTTTAGTATCTATATACTTTATATAATTACTTCTTTTCCTACCTTTTTTCCCCTACTAAGTAGTTCTTTTATATAAAGAGGAGGAAGCTTAATATTAATACTATTCTCCTAAGCTTATCGTTAATATTTAGTAGTTCCTTAGATCGTAATAATAGATCTATTAATATCTTATCTTATTTCATATATAAGGAGTTTTTTTTATTTAAAAACTTAGTTTTTAAAGGTCTATAGTACTTAGAAGACTTTATAGTGAGTTTTATTTCTAAAGTAAAACCTAAATAGCTTTCCTATATACTTATCCCTAATTATAAGAAGCTATAAAGTTTCTAAGTAAGCTTCTAAGTAGTTAAATAGATCTTAGGAGATATACTAAAAGGGATATCTACTTCTAGATTTAGATAATCCTTATAAGATAACTTATTATAAATAAGTTATAGAATAATCTTTATATTCTAGATAAGTTTACCTCTTAATCCTCACCTCTTAAGCGTTTTAAACTAAATACTTAAAAGCTTTCTAGCTAAGGTATTTAATTTATAAATACTAAAGATTAGTATTATTTTCTTTTATAAACTTAAGATTATAAGAAGGTTACTCTTAAGAGGTTATAGCTACTAGTTATATAGTATTTATAACTCTTAAGTAGCTAATATTAAAATAAGTTTATAATAAGAGTAAAATAGAATAATTAGAAATAAGTTTATATTTAAAGAATAAAATATTATTAATATATATAAGTATCTAAAGTAGAGTTCTAGCTTCTCTATAGTAGATCTTATTAGTACGTCTATTTAACTAGATACTAACGCTCTTAAGAGAAGATTCTAAGATAACGTTAGTCTTAAAACCCTTAATATAGAAAACCTTCTTAAGAATAAGATCCTCTATTTATTATTTACTAAGCCTATAAAAAGCTTTATAAAAAACCCTTATACTTACTCTATAGACTATTAGAACTTAATTTCTTATAGTAAGTAGTTTATAATCTTATAAGTAGCTTATATTATTCATAATATAGTTTAAAGCTATAGTATTATAAACTATAGAGAGCTATAGAAAACTATTATTTTCTCTACTTATATTAAAAATAGATCTAAATCCCTCTTTAAATATCTTAAGAGTAGTTAAGTCTATATATAGTAATATAACTATAATAGTAACTACGTTATTAAGATAAGTAGTACCTTTAGTAGTATATCTTTTTACTCTTATAATATCCTCTAACTTAAACTATCCTTTACTTATAAAGTTTTAATAGATTAGTTTCTATTTCTTTAAGAGTACTTTAGTTTTAATATTATTCTAGATTTCTATAGTAACTCTTAATACTAGCTAGTAAGATATATTACTAGTTAGTATAAGTTTAATTCTTATTTAATCCTTAGGAGATTAGGTATATTATAAGGATTATTTTTTATTAATAAATTCTTAGTATAAGTATTCTTTAGCTTCTCTAAGAATATCTCTAGACTTCTAAGACTTCTTATCCTTAGACTTTAGTTCTTTAGATTTAAATCCTCTTAAAGTTAAGCTTAAAGCTTATAAGTTATTAGATCTATTACTAATTATTATAAATACTCTACTAATCTTAAACTTCTTCTAATAAGAGTTTAAGTAGATAATTCCTATAAAGACCTTTATATAATATTCTAAATTAAGAAAATCTTAAGATAATTCTTTATAAGTAATAAGATCTTAGATTATTTATTATACTTAGTTAAGAGCGATTTAAACCTTAATAGCTTAAAGAAAGTACTTAACTATAAGGGCTCCTTAGATATCTAGAATCTTATAAGTTAATATTTAATAGTAGTAATTAATCTACTAGTTATAGAAGTCTATTAGGTTAATATTTAAGTAAGTAGCCTTATAAAGGATTTTTAAATAGTTCTCCCTTATAATAGTCTTAGTAGCTAAGTTACTCTTTATAAACTTACCCTTAAGTAGTCTAACTACTATTTAAAGAGAAAATAATCTACTACTATTATTATGTAAAATAGTTTAGCTTATAGGTTTTTATAAGTATATAAATACTAACATAAGATCTATATTATTACCTAACTTAGAAGTATCTAAAGTATATAACTTAAGTAGAGGTAGTACTTTACGTCCTAAAATAAGCTTAAGTAAAGTATAATTCTTACTAAGCTTATTTAAGATCTAAAGTTTAACTATACTTATAAGTTTCTTATTAATACTTATAAAGAGTTAGTTTTAGATATATTTTAAGAGCTAGTCTTTAGTTTTCTAATTATTTTAAGCTTTAGTAGCTAAAATAAACTATTATTTAATAAATATTCTATATCTAACTTAGAAGAGTAGATCCTTAAGCATAATAGTTACTAGCTTAGTTAGCTTAAGAGGAGGTTAAGTATAAGTAAGTATAGGAGTAGTAAGAATCTAAGTAACTTTATCCTTATTAGTAGCTTACTACTACTAAGTTTTAATAGCTTTCTCCTATATATCCTCTTAAACTTTATTATTTACCTATTTTATAAGATCTCTATTATAAATATCCTATTTCTCCTTATTTAGCTAAATAATATAGTCCTTAAGAGAAGGGATATTTATTCTAATAATATTTCTAAAAATAGGCGTATTAAGCCTATTAGGACTAACTATATCCTAGATACTATATATAATATAAGTTACTTTAAGATAGTTAAACTAAATCAGTTAGTCCTTATAAGTTTATAACTTGACTTATATACTTTTAAGATAAAAGTCTATTTTAGAAGCTTTTCTAGAAAAGTAAGATATTTCATAAAGTATAATAAGTAGTTATATATAAGTAGAAGTATAGAAAGAGAAGAGAAAGACCTATTTACTTTATAAAATGTTCTAGTAGTAATAAAAAGGTAAGATTAAAGTTCTAATAAGCCAGGTTTATAACTACTAAGAGCTAATAGTTAGAGGAGACTAAAGAGTTTATAAAAAGGTATATCTTACTTAGGAGGAAGTTACCCTCCTCAGTGTTCTTAAATTATAAGCTTACGAGGCCTATACTAGTTATATAACCTGCTCCCTTAGTGAGGCTCACTAAGGGGGCTGCGTAAGGCAGAGGACATATTATGAGATAAATCGTCATAATTCTTATATTTTATGTAAAGTAATACCTATTAATAATCCTTAATTCTAGAAACTTCTACTTCTTACTAATTAGAATTTCTAGATCTTTCTAATTACTACTTAGAATTAGTAACCTATACGTTTTATTAATAATATAGAATACTTTAGATTAATAATATAGTTAGATTTCTAATCTATATTATAAATCTAACGTATTAATTATTAATCTATAGAATATTCTAGAAACTAGAATCTTAAGATATATACCTTCTACTTTCCCTTACTTCTCACTTCCTAAATTACTTCTTTATTCACTTCCTAAATTATAATAACCTCTTAATCTAAGTAATATTACTATATTACTTATAAGAATACCCTTTACTTATACAAATTCTTTTATATAAACTTATTTATAGAGTAAGTTCTTATATCTTTATATTTAAATATTTCTAGTACTTAATAGTTAAAAAGATCTTTTTATTATTATTAATAATGAGGAGAAAAAAGAGGAAAAAACTCCTTTTCTTAAAGTAAGTCTTTATATAATTATACCTTTATAAACTTATACTAATATTAATATTCTAGATATATAGTTTCTTTTTTTATATAGATTATAATATATAATTATAATACTATAAAGGTAACTATAAGCCCTTTATGGTTAATTAAACTAGAGCATCTATAAGTCTCTATTCAACTATATATACTTAGTATATATAAAACAACCATACCCTATAAAGGCAACTATAAGTCCTTTATAGTTAATTAAAATAGAGCATCTATTAGTCTCTATTACTTAAGCCTATATAATATTAGGTATATTTATACTTAATAAATATATAAAGCTTCTTTAATATATACTTACTATATATAGTAAGTATATATAAATACTACTTTTTTATAGTTAATTAATATGATTTTAATTTTCTATAACAAATTAATATTAACTATACTTAGTTAATATAACGTGAATTTTCTATAATTAATAAATATTTAATATAATTAATTAGTTAATTATTATAATAAATAGAATATTTTGCTTAATTTATATTAATTTAACTAGTTATAACTAGTCGACTAGCTAGTCAACTAGTCCTAGTCTAGTTAAGTCAATATAGTGACTAAAACTACGCTAGTTAAGTTACGTTAGCTAAATTAAGTAACTTAAGTTTAACTAAACTAGTTAACTAACTAGTCTAACTACATACTAGGTAACTAGTTTCTTAACCTTAGTAGTAGTAGTAGGAATAAGAGAGAAGGAGAAAAGCTTATATAAAGTATTCTAGCTAGTAGTATAAAAATAACTAAAGTTAATTTTAATATCTATATTATATATATTATTTAACTTAAGAAAGTTTAACTAATATTTAAGCTAAGAAATATAGAAGTTAATATGTTAAGAAGAAAAAAGACAAGATCTAGGTAAGTAGAAAAAATATACCTTTTTATATTTAAAAAGAAAAGTAATTAATACTAAAAATAGTAGCTATAATAACTAAAAAGCTTATTTACTATAATAATCTATTAATAAGACACAAAAAGAATAACTTAAAAAGCTTTTTATTATAGATCTAAGATTAACTAGTTTAAAAAGAATATATTTATTTAAGTATTAAAAGTAAAAGCAAAGTAAATATATAGATTAAAGCGCTACTATCTATAAAAAGAGGCTTATAGCTCTAAATATCTTATAAATAAATCTTAAAAAACTTTAACTCTTCTATAGTTATATTAATCTCTTTCTTTAGAATATATTATTATAAGCCTAACTAAGCCTCTAGTAACTATATTTAACCCCTTATTAAGTACTAAATTATATATATATTAGCAGTCTGGTTAACCTATATAAGTAGGTATTATAGTTTACTCTATACTTTTTTTATAGTATCAAAACCTAATAGTAATACTTTAACCTATACTTAATCTTAATAAAGTAAATAAATAAATCTTAATATAACTAGTTATTAACGCTTAGCTTA
This sequence comes from Colletotrichum sp. SAR11_59, assembly GCA_025328345.1. Classification (NCBI taxonomy): domain Eukaryota; kingdom Fungi; phylum Ascomycota; class Sordariomycetes; order Glomerellales; family Glomerellaceae; genus Colletotrichum; species Colletotrichum sp. SAR11_59. The sequence continues at coordinate 10,725 of JAKMXC010000420.1, forward strand.
ATTTATCCCTAGCTATATAGAAGAAAGTAGGTAAGCAGATAAGTAAGTAGCAGAATAGCAAAACATACTAATAAGAGTATTATTTATAATATCATAAGAATATTATTTATAATATTATGAAGGTATTATTAGCTAGAACTTAGTAATGTCTTAAATCTATACTTAAAGGTATAAACTTAATAAATAGTATAACTCTTTATATAGCTAAAAAGGTTCTTATAGCTATAGTATAATAACTTAACTACTATTTTAAATAAAGTTTTAAGTTTATTCTTTATATCCTCTTATATATATATAGTAACCTTATATAATAACCTTTCTATCTTTCTTACTTATTATAACTCTATATACGCTAAATAAAGCTATATGAGATAACTTAATTTATAAGACTAATATTAATAAAGTTAAGAGCTCTAAGTTTAATAACCTTCTCTTTATTAATAAGAAAACTTTCTTTCAATTTACTTAAAAGTACCTACTTAAGATAGTTAATAAGAGCGATATAGTAGTGTTATATAGTTTTAAGATTAATATAAAGATAGTTAAAGCTATTAATAATAATCTTAATACTTATAATTACTTTATAAACTTCTTTAAGATAGCTAAGGTAGCTTAAGTAGAATATTAATAAGTTAAGAAGAGTAAACATATTAAAAGTATAGCTAATAGTAGTAAAGTTCTTTGTTAAAACTATATAGTAGAGAACAACATATTATCTATTATAGTATAGACGTCTAAATAGTAGAAGAAACTTTAATAGAAGATAAGTATAGATCAAATATAGTATAGAGATAGAAGTAGCTAGAAGAAGATAGTTAAAGCTTATTATAGGGCCTCTAGCTGTTCACTATGATTTTTACCTGCTTAGAGCGATAGACCTCCTAACTCCGCGCCTCCTGATAATATATATAGCCTTCGGTTATATGATCGTAACTCTCCTAACCTCAGCCGCACTTATATATACATATCAATAACTTCACTATCTTTAACTTCACTTCAGTAACGATATAGTTTATAATTACTTAATTACTTAATTACTATAGACTACTAAACTATTAACTTATCCTCTCTCTCGCGCATCACCTACGCTACTAACACTATCTCTATTACTACTTCGCCGTCTGCTATTCTTCTTATTTAATTAGGTCAGCTAACGCCTTTATAGCTATACTATTATTAGCAACGCTCTCTCTATTAGTTAGTGCAAGGCGTACTTACTAATAAGCCCTACTAGGCTTATACCTAGGCCTAAGCTACATCTACCTTAATATTATAGAGGGTTTACGTGAAGAAAGGCTACTCCTTAAGATAGCTAGAGATATATGTAGCCTCTACCCTAAGGCTATTAGGGGTGTTTATTACTTTAATCGTAGTATAGAGAGGGTCCTTTTTAGAAGTATTCTTAAGGGCTCTATCTAATACTACTACAATAAAGTACTCCTAATTAGAGTTAGAGTACTTACTAAAGTTAAAGGCTTTATTTAGTATATAGATGTTATTCTATATAGCGATATCTTTAGCTGTCTTCTTAAAGAAGGGTATACCTAACGTAAGGTTAATATTCTTATATTCCTTACGTAGTGCAGATATTATAAAGATACTTTAGGATTTGTTATAGGTTATGAGGATAGGTTATTAATATAGGTTTGAGGGTGAGGAAGAGGAAGAGGGAAGGGTATGAGGCCCTGCGTGCAGCAGAGCTTTTTATGCTTCTAGCTGTGAGAACCTCTTACGACGACCTCTTTAGTTGAGGAGTTATCTCTATTTAGTAATGTTACTAAGCTATAAGAGCCTTAGTAACCTATTTAGCCCTAATATAATTAGCCTTACTATATATAGCGTTACTAGCCTTACGCTACGTAGCTAGCGCTATTGCCGTTCTACTAGTTTATTTAACTAGGGTGTGCGTTCAACTTTATACGAGGGTTTGCTTACTAGCAGGAACGTATAGGGTTTCTATACTATTTTCCTTAATTAGTAGAGGGTATAGGTTAAAGTACCTATATAGTGTTTCTAGAATTATGCCCGCATATAGGGTGAATTTTACTATAGTCTTTTTATAGGGGGGCTACGTTGTAACTACAAACTTAAGCTTATTATAGTATTTAAAATCTAATAGAGAAATATAGAAGTAAAGATAATTTCTAAGTCTAAAAGTTATATAACCTAAAGGTTATTAGTAGTAAATAAGGGGAGTAATCTAGCTTTTATAGTTAATACTAATTAAATTTCATAATATAAAGCTAGTAGCTTAAATTATATATATAACTTACTTTGTTTTTATATTTACTATACTTTTAATGCTTAGATATTACTTTTAAAATCCTATTAACTACCTTAATTATTTCTATAAATCTTACTTTTAGAAAATTATTTTATAAATCTAGCTAGTTCTTTTTTTATTTGAAAATTATACTTTTAGAAAGAATATTAACTACTAACGCTAAACTTATTCTAATAATATTCATAAAAAGAGGATATTTTAACTTATTAACTTTTAACTAAGTAACTTTATATATTTATATATATAATAACTATAGGCCGCTAGCCTTATATTGTGAGATTTAATTAGTATTAACTATAAAAGCTAGACTAATCTCCTCGCCCTCTACTAACAACCTTTAGATCATATAACTATAGTTTAGACTTAGATATTATCTTCGCTTCTACGCTCCTCTAACTTCAAAACTATAATAAGCCCTAACTATCTTCCTCTAGCCGCCTCTATCTCTATGAGTCTCCTCTATCTCTCAAGGCTCCTCTAAGCTGTACCTACCCTTTATACTATATTTAATCTGCACTTATCTTCTATTAAAGTCTCCTCTGCTATTTAGACGTCTACGCTATAAGCTCTACTAGGCGTAGGGGCTCTAAGGCCTCTATACTATTATACTATTTAGATAATATCTTCTACTTTACTATATAGTCTTAATAGCCCTACTACTATTAGCTATACTCTTAATATTAAATTTACCTTTCCTAACTTATTAACTACTTAAGCTACTTTAGTTATCTTAAGGAAGCTTATAAAGTAATTATAGGTATTAAGATTATTATTAATAGCTTTAACTATTTTTATATTAATCTTAAGGCTATATAACTCTATTATATTACTCTTATTAACTATCTTAAATAGGTATTTCTAAGTAAATTTAAAGAAAGTTTTCTTATTAGTAAAGAGAAAGTTACTAAACTTAAATTAAAACCTTTAACTTTATTAATATTAGTTTTATAGATTAAGTTATCTAGCGTAGCTTTACTTAGTTTATATAAAGTTATAATAAGTAAGAAAGATAAAAATGTTATTATAGTTACTATATATATAAGAAGATATAAGGAATAACCTTAAAGTCTCATTTAAATAGTTAAGTTGTTATACTATAGCTATAAAAACCTTTTTAGCTATAGTAGTAAAGAGTTATACTATTAAGTTTATACCCTTAAGTATAAGTTTAAGCTATTGCTAAGCTTTAGCTATATTATAAATAACGCCTTTATAATATTACGAACGACGTTTTTATAAATAATAGCGTTATAGATAACGCTCTCACTAGTATATTTTACTGCTCTACTACCTACCTACTTACCTACTTACCCTCTTCTACTAGAGATAAGTTAAGCTAAGTATTAATAACTAGTTATACTAAGATTTATTTATTTACTTTATTACGATTAAGTATAGGTTAAAGTACTACTATAAGGTTTTAATACTATAAAAAAAGTATAGAGTGAACTGCAATACCTACTTATATAGGTTAACTAGACTGCTAATATATATAATAACTACTTTACTTTAATAGATATTTTTATATTTAACTATAATATTTTAACTAAACCTAACTATTACTTATATATCTTGAAAACTATATTTTTTCTCTTCTTATTTACTCTTATTAACTCTTAATAAAAACTATCAGTATTATAATTAATATCTCCTTATTTATTCTAAATTTACTTTCTTAACTTTTTTCTTCTTTTTAATATATTTTATTACTATAGCTTAAATAGATTATAATATAAGACTATTTAACTTACTTTATAACTATCTATATATTTACTTCCCTTCTATAGTAATTAGAAATACTAAGATATCTATTACTTTTTCTCCTCTTTTAAATCCTCTTTACTCGTCTATTAACATAGTTTACTAGTTAGCCGCGTATATCAGTTAGCCAGGCACTCTTTCCATAACACGCTTTATTCCTAGCTACTTAAACCTTTAACGTATAATTTCTCAACAACAGTAATACTAATTTACACCTAAGAAAATAAGATTATTCTTACTATTGAGGCGATCTAATCGATATATACTATAAGTTATAAATTTAGTATGTAAAGTACTATGAAGATATATAGTATCCCTAAAAGTACTTTATATAATAGAATAAATAATTAACTACACTATAACTATATCTAGCCTTAGTAATATAAACTCAATTTGATTAAAGAGAAAATACTTCTCTAATATATTATTAAGTAGGATTCTAAAAGGTTTCCCTTATAACTTATTAATATAGAAGATATAGTAAATCTCCTACTATAGGTATAGAATAAGATATCTATTAAGAAATATTAAACTAAGAGGTTTATTAACTTATAGCTAACTCTAAAAACTAAATTTAATTATCTATATAATTATTAAAAGGTATTTTAAGAGGATCTAGAGGTTATTTCAAAATAGTTTATATTATTAAGTAATATAATAGTTAAATATAGTATCTAAGAAAGGGACCTATATAATTTTAATAAAACTAACTTTATAATAGGTATAATCACTATATTAATAGTAGTAATATATACTAATTAACATAGTAAAGTAAAGTCTATCCAGCCTAGTAATCATAAATAAGCTATAGTTATTAAATATATTAATTTAAGTAGCTAGTATATCCCTCCGTTTATAATTATTAAAAGTATATATTACTTTATAAGTTAGACTATAACATCAAGTTTTCTTAGCGACTAAATTATTAAACCTACTACTAATAGATAGATAAATAATTAAATAAGTCTTAACTAGATTAAATACTTTAATAACTATACTTAAGCTTACGTAAAAAGTATCTATTAGATATTAGTAATCGATAGGTATAAAGGCTATTTATTAGCTAATTTTAATAAATACTATAAGCAGAATAATATTATAACTATTAGTATACCTTTATATTTATCCTATTTACTTTAGCTATTAAATATTATACTTTACTCACTTTTAAAACGTATATATAGAGATAAAATCAACTTATTTATCAAATCCTCTATAAACTATATCATAAAATCTAAGTTCTTTATTACTTTCTATAAAACTTATAACAAGATGTTTATAAATAAAAATATTAAATCTAATTTTTATAAAGCTAGTATTTTACTATAAAACTTAAAATATATAATTAAGAAACTTAATATATATATAAAAATACTAACACCTCTTATAACTAACTTCTTAATACTATTAGCCTAGTAATTATAAACACCTTCTAACTACTATAAAGCGCTTTTATAGTCTAACTTTATTAAAAGTTAGATCTTAGCCTATTAGGGAAGCTTTCTAACACTAATAATTAAAGTAGTTAACTAGCTAGTAGAAAGTATATAAGTAATAGTATACTTAATTATAATTTTAATAGATTAAGTATATATACTTTAGGATATTAATATAACGCTTACTAAATACTAAAAAGCAAAAAAGACATATATCTAGCTTAGAAGAGCACTTAGTATAGAAGAATCTTAGGTTATCCTAGAAAAAAAGAGTAAAGAGAAATATCTAGTGCCTTAAAAAAGTAAAGAAGGGGGTCTATTGAAGAAAAGTTAGTTAACTTAATAATATTATAGTATATATAGCAAAATAGGCTATAATATGTAAATATATTCTAAAGATATAAAATCATCTAGCGATTTATATACTAACAAGAGCTAATTAATTTTATACGTTATAGTTATATAAACTTATAAAATGTTTAAAAGGTTGGAAAAAGTGCGCGGCTAACTAATATGCGCAGCTAACTAGTAAACCACGTTATCTATCAAATCTAAAAGAGTATTTAAGATATAAATAATATTAGAGAGCTTTATAAAAATCTTTTAATTTATATTTATTACTTTCTTAAAGATTAGTTAGTTAAGTATAAAAAGACTAAATAAGTTAGAGATATATCTAAACTTATAAAAAATAAGAAACCTTCTTACTTTAGATTACTACTTAGATATAAATATTCCTAGTATAGTTAATATTATACTTAAAGAAAGTTAATATATTTTTCCTATTTACCTTAAAAATAGTCTTTTTAATATTATATTTAATATAATTAAGCTTATTAAAACCTTAATTAATCCTTAGAATAGTTTAAATATACTAAAACTTAAAATAGCTAGAAATTACTTTATACCTAAATAGATATATAGAAATAAATATATTATAAATATAATATTAATTAAGAGATAAAGTAATAGATTTAAGAAAGTTAGTAGTAATTATTAATAATATAAGTAAAGTTAAGAGACTTAAGAAAGATACTTTCTTAATAATTAGGAATTTTATTATAATAACTAATAAAATAAAAAGTTTCCCCCTTTTACTATATTATATAATATTTCTACCCCTGATAATATTACTTTAATTATATATAATTTTATAGGTTATAAACCTAGAGGTTATACTTCTTAGGAAGCTACTTTATTTAAAAACGCCTTTTATTTTGCTATAATACTTAACAATATATGTATAAAATATGAAGATTTTGATTTTTATTATAAAAATCAAGATAATATACCTAAAATTTTCTATAAGGAATTATAATATAAGTATATCTTTTAAGAACTTTTATTTCTTTTTTTTTAAGTCTTAAAAGGACTATTTATCTAGAAATAAATAGATTAAAAATAAAACTATTCTAGTTTTATATAATACCTATTATAAAAAGATCTTTTATAATAAAGTATTATGTAGAATTATAAGTATTTATTAGTCTTATAATTCTTTAAAAATATATATCTATTAGTAGTATTTTAACCTACCTATATAAGATTAAGTAGTTTATCTTATTTAGTATAAATAATCATAAATATATTATTATTAATATTAAAAAATAGACTCTTCTAATAATAAGTCCCTTTCTATTCCTAAGCTTAAGGGTAATATAAATTATACTACTTAGGTAGTTAGGATATAGGCTTATCTAATTACTAAAGATTTAAGCTACGCTATTATAAAAAGTCCTATTAGTAATAATAGTAAAAATAATAGTGATAATTCTGATATAGAGGATAAAAGTCTTACTATAAAAGAATCTAAAAAAAGCTTTTAGCTTAATATTATTATATATTAAAGATAGTCCTCTTATATAAATCTAATACATAGAAACTACTAAATCTGCGTAGGATATATTAAAAGAAACCTATAATCTTAAAGGATTTACTTTAAATAACCTATTATTTCAGGATTTCCTAAATAATAAGTTATCTAATTATAATAATATTGAAGAATATATTAATAAGGTTAAAGAAATATCTAACAAGTTAGAAGCTTAAAAATTAGATATTCTTAAAGACTTATTAATAGCTTAGATTTTAAACAAGCTTAATAATAATATATTTGAGGGTTTTATATCTAATATTACCTAACACCTTAGAAATAAATTAAATTCTTATATTATAACTACTTTAATTAGTAGTATTATAGATAAATCTAAAAGAATTAATTCTAAGGAAGAAGAAATAAAAATATTAGTTATTAATTATAAAGCTTATAAAAAAGGTTAATATTATAAAAGTAATACTAATAACCTTAATAACAAGTCTTATAAAGTAACTAAGGGTAAAAATAGCTGGAAAAAGATTAAAGGATTATGGTGTAATAACTGTAAAGTTACTAGCTATAATACTAATAAGTACTTTTACTTAAATCTAGCTTTAGCCCCTGAAAATTAGGATACCTCTAAGGATCCTAATAATAAAATTAATAATAGCGTACTAAATAGGGCTCTTATTATTAAAGACTTTAATACTAAAGCCTCTATATTAAATTCTAATTTAGAATCTAATAAAACTAATAATTATGATAATAATTTATCTAATTATTCAGAAGACTTTGATATACCTATTAAAGCAAATTCCCTTATTAATATAGTTAATACTACGGCCGCTGGCCTTGTATTGTGAAATTTGACTGGTATTGACTGCGAAGGCTAGACTGGTCCCCTCGCCCGCGCCCTCGAGTGTAGGTTCAAGCCATCGCCAGGCTCCAGCCGACGACAGCGTCGTGAACGACGCTCTCGCCAGTACGTTTTGCCGCTCCGCCGTCTGCCCGCCTGCCCGCCTACCCTCTTCTGTACAGCCGGGGATAAGTTAAGCCGAGCGTCAACGACCAGTTATACCGAGATTTGTTCGTTTGCTTTATCGAGATTGGGCATAGGTCAAAGTGCTGCTATTGGGTTTCAGTACTGTGAAAAAAAGTATAGAGTGAACTGCGATACCTACTTATACGGGTTGACCAGACTACTAACATACTTAATACTACTATAACTAATAAAAATTATAGTAGTAATATTAAAGAAAATAAGTATATATACATAAATAATTTTATATTAGATATAGCTATAGAAGTATATATTATAACTAATAAAAACTATTTTATATCCTTCAAACCTTATATTAAATAAGTAAGCTAGGGAAAAGTAAAAATAACTAATATTAAATTATATAGAGATTATTATATTAAATTTATAGATACTAATATTGAATTACTTCTTAAAAACTGCTTATATATACCTTAAGTTAGTATTAATTTAATAGGTTAAGGAGTTCTTAATAACTATAATAATATAACTACTACTTTTACTAAAAACTATGCTTTTATTAAAAGAAATAATTAACTTTTAATAAGAGCTAGTAAAAAGAGGAATTTATATTATTTACTTATAATAAAACAAATACAATATCTAATAATAAGAAAGCTACTAAATACTTAGAAAAAATCTATAGTGATTTATATAGCCCTATAAAACCTAAAACTTATAATAATTAAAGATATTTTATAACCTTTCTAGATAATTATACTAAATATCTAGAAATTAAATTATTAGTTACTAAAGATAAAGCTTTTAAAGCCTTTAAACTATTGAAATTAATAGCTAAGGCAAATAGCCTTAATAATAAAAAAATACCTATTTTAAGTACTAATAGTAGTACTAAATATATTAATAGTAGGTTTATAGCTAAATTAGGTAATTCTGCTATAATATATTAGAAATCTAGCCTTTGTTTACTAGAATAAAATGGTATTACTAAAGGAATAAATAGAACTTTACTTAATAAAGTTAGGGCTTTATTATATAATAGTTATTTACCCTTAGAATTCTGGGGAGATACTATTTATACTATAGTTTTCTTATATAATAGAACCCCTAATAGTTCTATTAATTATAAAACCCTATATTAACTAAAATATAATAAAAAACTTAATAATTCACACTTAAGGGTTTTTAGATCTTTAGTTTATTATAAAAATAAAACTAATAAACTAACTAAATTATTACCTAGAGGTATTGAAGGTATCTTAATAGGTTTTAGTTTCAATTTATCTTAATATAGGGTTTTTAGCTTAGAAACTAATAAACCCTTATAGACTAGGGATCTAGTTATTATAGAAAATAACTTCCCCTATAAATATATTAATAATACTAAAACTAGTACTATTAATACTAAAAATATAGATATAGACGCTATATCTAATGATAATAATAATAATAATAATAATAGTATTAATAATAATAATAATATTAATTCTTCTAATTCTATAGATAAATTAGCTATAGAAGAATAATATATTAATACTACTAATAATAATAGTAAATTATCTACTATTAATTATTATAATAATAAAGAAGATAAGTTAAATAATATATTAATATCAAATACTAATATAGATGATCCTAATACTTATAAACAAGCTATTAAATCAGCTAATAAATTAGACTAGAAAAAGGCTATAGATAACAAAATAAATAAGTTAATAGCATAAAAAACATAGATTTTAACTAATTTACTAGATAATAAAACCCTACTTAATACTAGGTAGGTATATAAAAAGAAAAGAGATAAAAATAGTAATATAATTAAGTATAAAGTAAGATTAATAGCTAAAAGCTTTAATTAAATTATAGGTATTAACTATATAGATACCTTTAGTACTACTTATAAGCCTAAAACCTATAGGTTATTAATAATTATAGCATTAAATAAAGGCTACATAATAAAGTAATTTAACGTAAAAAATGCTTTTATATACACCCCTATAGATAAAGAGATCTATCTATACTAACTAGAAAGCTATATTAATAAAGAATACCCTAAAAAAGTATTAAAACTACTAAAAGCTCTATATAAGCTTAAATAAAGCCCTAAGTTATAATATAAATTTTTAGCTATATAACTAGCTAAATTAAGATTTATTATATTTCTTTATAATAATAGCATTTTTATTAATACTATAACTAAAGTTAGAGATATATATAGCCTCTACGCTAGAGCTATTAGGTCTTATTATCGCCATAATTACTTAGTAGATAGGGTCCCTTAGAGGGGTATTACTAAAGGTTCTATCTAATATAACCTTAATAAAATACTTCTAATTAAGGATAGAGTTTATACTAAACTTAAGGGTTTTATCTAATATATAGATATTATTCTATATAGTAATATCTCTAGCTATATTCTTAAAGAAAAGTATACTTTATATAAGGTTAGTATTCTTATATTCCTTATATAGTATAGATATTATAAAACTTTAGGATTTATTATAAGTTATAAGAATAAGTTATTAATATAAGTTTAAGGATGAAAAAGAGGGGAAAGAAGAGAAATAGGTATAAAGCTTTATACTAATAGAGTTTTTATACTTCTAGCTATAAGAACCTCTTCTAATAACCTCTTTAGTTAAGGAGTTATTTCTTATATAGTAACATTACTAAGCTATAAGAACTTTAGTAACCTATTTAGATTTAATATAATTAGCTTTACTATATATAGTACTACTAGCTTTACGTTATATAGCTAGCGCTATTATTATTCTATGAGTCTATTTAGTTAAGGCGTATATTTAACTTTATATAAAGGTTTACTTATTAATAGGAATATATAGGGTTTCTATACTATTTTCCTTAATTAGTAGAGGGTATAGGTTAAAATATTTATATAGTATTTCTAGAATTATACTTATATATAGGGTGAATTTTACTATAGTCTTTTTATAGGGGGGCTACGTTATAACTATAAACATAATAACTAAAGTTATATTATTATACTATATTAATAATATTTTAATATTAAAGCCTAAAAAAGAAGTAGAGGAATCAGCTATAAACATAGCTAATTTAATAAGATTAGAACCCATAAGTGGAATTAGCACCTTTTTAGGTTAAAAAATTATAATTAATAAAGAAAAATAATACTTTACTATATCCTTATATAATTATATTAAAACTATAATTAAAAAATTTAATAAGGGAAATATATATAAATATACTACGTTAGTAGATTTAACTATTAAATTAACTAAAAATAAAATTAAGCTATAAAATAAGATATATAGATATATTAGTAATAAGTAGGCTCTTTAACCTAGCTAGTAATAAAAACTAGGCTAGATTTAACTTTTATAGTAAATTAAGTAGCTAGATTTGTGACGGCAGGCTTATAAGTGATGGCTATCGCGCAATAAGGACTAACCTAGATCAATTGATATTAAGTTGTAGAAGGGAAAAGTCAGAAGTAGGGGCGCAGGCGCGCGAGGGCTCTATAGGCGCGCCTAGCATGCTCACTATAGGTTATATGCCTAGGTATATAACGCGCTCTAAGGTAGGTATAGCGCTAGCGCTATAATAGTACCCCCTTCTCTATAGGTTTCTATCTATAGAAACTACTTATTATATATATAAAAGCAAAAATCTCCTACTTTAAGGCTTCTATTTCTTTCCTATAGTAGTAATAAAATCGAAGATTAACTTAGTTTTATAAGAGATTAGATATTCTATATATAGCTAAAGTTAAGGTTAGTACTTATACCTTAAGCCTTTAGGCGTTATATACTATTATTACTACTAGTATTATTATCCTTTAGTATATATTAAGCCTCTATAGCTATATTATTATTATCTTATATAGGAAGCTCTTTATCTACTATAATAGTATCTAGCTATAACTATAGGTTCTTTAGTAAGCCCTCTATAGCTAGGTATATATTATAAAAAGCCTATATTATAGTAGAAGCATACTTAAAAGCTTCTATATTATACTATTTAAGGTCTTTATTATAGCTTAACTAATTAATATAGTACTATAATTTCTACTAGTAAATTTATAATTATATAACCTTATTAACTTTAAACTTAAAGCTATTAGTATATTTAATAGGTAGTAGTAGTATAATATACTACCTTAGTAGTAAATTATCGCTAGCTTTTCGTAGCTAGCTTAAGTTAAAAGTATTATATACCTAATAGCTAAGTAGTAAATCTATAACCTAAATACCCCTAAAGCTTACTACCTTAATTTTATATAATCTATCTTAAAGTATTAATAGTTTTAATTAAGTTAAAAAGCACTAACCCTTTATTAATACCTAAACTAAGTTACTTATAGTAAAGTTATCTAGATAGTAGCTTTAGTTTACTATATATATATACTAGCGCTAAGTAATAGCTATCTACCCTAAAGTAATATACTAAGCGTTATATATTTAACTAATTATAGTTTAAGTATCCTTATAGTTAAGTTTATTATAAATATTTCTAAATTTTATTATATACTTACTCTAGTTATAGCTTATTCTTAGTTTTTAGCCTTATTTAATTTTAAATAGTAATAAGCTTATAACTTTACTAAGGAGATAAGCTTATATAAAGTTAGCTATAAGTAATAGATCACTTTAGTTATCTATATACTTATTGACTAAAACCTATAAACGTTAGTAAAAGTATTAGTTTATAACCTCTATCTACCTATTAGTCTATAAATAACTTACTATAGAGAAGCTAATCTATATGCTAGTAATCTTATAAAATTTATTCTAGAAACTTAAAATAAACTAAGCTCCTTAATCTAATATAATCTCATTAAAGAAACTAAAATATAAGAATATATAGTAGAAAAACATCTAAACTATATCCCTTATAATAACTATTTTATAGTAGGGAACTAAAACTAAACGTTTAGAAAGATAGTAAATTATAACCTAAATAGTATTAAAACTATAATAATCCTTTAGTAAAGCTATAAAGTCTATTATAATAAATTACTAAAGCTATATAAAGATTAATAGTAGTCTTAGTTCTCTTAAGGTTATATCTCTTAGCTTCTAAGCTTTATAGTAAGTATAATAGTTATAAATATACTACTTAACATCTCTAGTTAGACCTTACTAATAATATTAGTTTTTAATAATCTTAGTAGTCTTATTATAGCCTAAATGTACTAGAAGCTACTACTTATAAATTTCTTATATAATATATATATTAAGATTTTCTTCTAATAGTATTACTATATAGCTATCTATTAGTAGTAGCCCTTCCCCCTCTTTAATTATCTAATACTTTAAGTCTTTACTAACTAAGACGTAATAAGTCTTAAGAGATAGTATCTCTAGGTCCCTATTTAGCTATAAAATATATTCAACTAGTACCTAGCTTTATAGTTTACTTATAAACTTAAGAATACTAACTATAAGTTTTAAAGTAGTTAATATAGTAATTAGTATCTATTATAGTTTTTCTAAGACCTCTAGAAATAATATAGAAAACTTTAGTATAACCTAAATCTTACTAGTATCTTTAATATCTTTTTAGGTATATAGGTCCTCTACTTTCTATAATAATATATCTACTAGTATATTTTCTCAGCCTAGTTAGTATTAGATAGCGAAATTATAATTAAATAGTAAGCCTATCTATCTAGTTTATCTTATATTTAAAAGCTATTTAGTTATAAAAAATAGAAAAGTTTAATAATCTATAATTATATTAAAACGCTATAATATAGATATTAGTTCTATATATTATTCTTCTAACGCTAAGATAATTATAAATATCTTATAGTTATAAATTAAGTAGTTTATTTCTATAAAGCTTATAATCTTAGAGAAGAAAGCTATAAAGTACTAAAAGTTATTATTAAGTTACTACTATAGTAAGGTACTAGTATAAATAGAAATAGAGGTATCTATTTCTACGTATATAGATAGGTCTAAGTTCTAATATTATAAAATAAAGGCTAAAGATAGGGTAGCCTTTAAGCTCTTAAAACCCTCTTTATAGTTATTAATCTATTTATATTTAATACCTTTAACTATAAGCTAGTTTAATAGTTAAGCTATTTTGCTATAATCCCTAATAAAATATCTATAGAAGTTATAAAACCTAAAGAATAATTACATACTTTTAACGTTTTTAAGTAGTTACTACGTTCTAATAACTTCTACTTTTTCTAGGTTAGGCTATAAACCTTCTATAAATATAATAAATCCTAAGTATTTTATCTAAGTAATACTAAACTTATACTTCTTAATATCAGCTTATAATCCTACTTTATATATCTAGTCTAGTACTTTAGTAATATATTTATAATACTCTACTAAGTTATCTAAATAAATTAAGATATTATCTATATATACTATATAAAAGTTATTAAAGTATTCTATTAAAACCTTATTTATATATTATTAATATATTAAAGGTCTATTATAAAGCCTAAAGAGTAATACTAAGTATTTATATATACTAAGTTAGGTCTTAAACGTTATAAAGTCTTCATAGCTTTTAGTAATATAGATCTTATAAAAAACTTATCTAATATTAAGCTTAATATAGATTTTAGCTTTATATAGGCGCGTAAATATATTCTCTATTAGTAGTAATAGGTATTAATCTTTCTTAGTTTTAGTATTTAGTTAGTAATAGTTAATATAGAACTATAAGCTACTATTATATTTATAAATAAATAAAATAAGCGAAGCCTAAGGAGTATCACTTATAATAATAAATCCCTTATCTAAGTTATCTTTTAAATACTCCTAGGTTACTTCTAGTTCTTCTAGTAATTATTTATAGAGTAGTAAATACTATAACCTATCCTAGCTACTTTCTATAAGCTTAATCTTATAGTTATATAGCTAGTATAGTACTAGTTTATTACTAGTAACTTTACTAAAGACGTCTACCTATAATTATAGTTCTAGTAGTAGTTTCTCTCTAATTAGGCGCTAGGTTTCTTCTATATTATTATATAATAGGTCTTCTATAGTATGTTTCTTAGCTTTCTTACTATTAATTAGTTTATTAAGTTTATATAGCAATATAACGCTAACTTCTATAGCTTTATATCCTATCTATTATCTAAAAGATAATATATTAAGGATTAAATTTAATATTAGTTTAATAAGTATAGTTTTAAATAGCGCTAAGTCCTATAGCTATAGTAAACGTTTTTCTTTATACTAAATAGTTTTGCTCTATAGAGCGCGCTCTATCTTATCTATAGATTTAGTAGTATCCTCACGTTATATATAAGATAGTAGTTTAAGCTATTTAAATATTTTAACTAACTAAGATACTATCTTCTTATCGTAAGCTATAACGTTCGTTTTAAAAGCTTTCTAATAGCGTTCTACGTTAAACTAATGTTCTAGATCTATCTTATTAAATATAAATAGATCTTCTACTTACTAAACGATAGTTAATAGAAAATCCCTAAGTAAAGGCGTATTTTCTAGCTAGCTAAAGCGCTAGTAGTATACGTTTAGAGATATATTATAATACTTAAACTACTTATAGCTAAGTATTAAGTTATATTATCTAATATTAAGCTATAAAAGGGGTATCTTTAAAAGTATCCTATAGTTAATATATAAATTAATAGTTTATATTACGTCTATAGTATTTAATTATTTGCTATTAAATCTAGATATAAGGATAGGTTATTCTAATATATACTAAGGGGCTTAATAAAAGTCCCTTAGTAGTATTTATAGGTATAAGTATATAAATCTATAACTATTTACTCTAATATTAAGTAATATATATATAAAAATACTATATCTATTATATACTATAATAAGTTTTATTTTAAAAAGCTATCTACTTATTAAGTATTATAAGTTAATAGATAAAAGTATAAAGTATATATCTTATATACTATTATTCTCCCTTAGCTAGGAGTCTACTTTAACTAGGGGTTCTAGTTTTCTAAGCTATTATAGCAGCCCTTAGTAGGTTCCTTAAGCTCTATAATATTTATAGTAACTTTCTTCGCAAAGCACTTTCTAGAGTAGTATCCTAGCTTACTATAGCTATAGTAAGTACTAGAAGCCTTTAAGGTTTTATATAGCTTAATATCTATATAGTTTCTAATCTTATTAGTACTAGTATATATTCCTCTAATACTAAGGTTAGAACTAAAGCTAGTAGTAGTAATAAAACGTAATTTAATATTAAAAGTAGTATAAGTAGTACTAGAGTAGCCTTTATTCTTCTTATAGTTAATATTTATAATATTAGTAACTTTAGTAATATAATCTAAGTATTAATAGAAGTTATACTACTCCTCAGCTAAATACTAATTAATAATAATATACTAGATTTATAGTAATAACTTATCGTAGAATATATAGTATTAGTAGTCTTTATAAACCTTAGCTTTATAAGCCTTCTAAACGAAAATATTACGTTATACCTAAATATTACTATATAAGATAATAATCTTATTAAGGTTATAGTAAATATCCTTAATATATATAACGCTAATATAGTTATTCTATAGCTACTAAATTAAAGCCTTAACGCTCTAGATCTTACTAGTATAAATAAATAGTAGTAATATTAGATTAATAGTATTACTACTAATATAAGAAGTAATATAATTTAACCTCTTACTATTAAGGTAGTTACTTATAGCTTTAAAGTATATTCTAACGTAATATAGCTAAAAGTTAAATATAAGGTTCTTACTATTATATCTATCCTAAATACTAATAAAGATAGGGACTTTAGTAAGCTTAAGTAAAGCTATAAAAGAAGTCTTACTAGATGTAATTAAGATAGGCGTTCCCCTATAAAAGTAGTAGTTATTATCCTTAACTAACTAAAAGTAGTAAGTTAAAGTAGTAATTATAATATTAGTTATATTTCTAGGGGACGTTGGTATATTAGAATAATTAGATAAGCGTCTAAGTAAGTAAGATTAGCTATACTTAGGGGAAATACTAAAATATATAGTAAACTTAATATATAATTACTTATTAAATTCTCTAAACTTTATAACTTAGGTCTAGAAAGTAGTCTTCTCTATAATAAAAGCGTTAACTTAATACTAAAGACTACTATTCTAAACCTTAAGAGTAGTAACTTTACGCTAGTTACTAATATTAAGTAAGTTTATAAATAACTAAGTAGTATGTTCAGCTTTTAGTATAGTTATCTTACTATTTAAAGCTTTACTTTAAGCTTAAAAAGCTCTAATCTTAGATTATAAAGAAGCTTCTTTAGTAGCGCTTTTATAAGAGGTATCTACTATAAACTTATTAAAAACATCTATATAAGACTTAAGCTATACTACTTACTAGTAAAGGGACTTAATATTATTAGTAATATAAATAAAGTTAGTATAAGACGTCTAAACCTCCTAGCTTTAAATAGTATACTACTTAACTTAGCTAGTAACCTAAGCGAAGAGATTCTTAAGGTTATTATTGTATACTTTCTTAAATACTTACTAGTCCTATAAGTGCTTATTATTATCGCTAAAAAGGTTAAAGTCCTTAATAATAAGGTTACTACTATTAAACTACTTATATATAATTTTTATATAGTAAATATAGTTAGTAGTAATAATCTTAAATAGAAGGTCCTCAATAAGCTATACTCTAATAGGATACTTAAGATCTATAGTAGTAATCTTTAATATAAGGCCCTAGGCGCCCTTAAGTATTATATATATATACTAGTAGCGCTCCTTTAGCTACTTTAAAGGCTTAAGCACCTCTTATATATTTAGGATAAAGTATAAGCCGCCTATAGCACTATAGCTATAATAGCGCTTAGCTAAGCTATCTTTATTCTTATTACTTTTGCGCGCTATATCTAATTAATATAGGGGGTATATAATTAGTTAGATTAATAAGTATATAATAAGAGGGGGTATATTATTAGCTACGCTTATAGCATTTCTTAGTTAGGTTACTCTTAACTATATATATAGGGTTTATATAATAAGGTTTTTTACTATAGATTAGTAGTTAGTATTTCTAAGGAAAGTTAATATTATACTTCTATTACTAGAGATAAATTAATTAATAGATAAACTTAATATACTATAACAGCAGGCTTATAAGTAATAGCTATGACGTAATAAGTACTAACTTAGACTAATTAATATTAAGTTATAGAAGGGAAAAGTTAGAAGTAGGGGTGCAGACGCGCGAGGGCTTTATAGGCGCGCTTAGCGTGCTCACCACAGGTCACATGCCTAGGCATGTGACGCGCTCTGAGGCAGGTATAGCGCTAGCGCTATAATAGATTTATATTAAATCCTTCTAATATCTATTTTAAAACCTTAGATAGGATTTAAAGCTATTTAAATTATAATACTAATTATATATCAATCTTTTACTATAATATTCCTATTATAAGAATATAGGGTTTTTCTGATTTTAATTAGGGTAATTATATACTAGAAAGAAAATCTACCTCTAGTTATATATTCTTTTTAAGTAAAAATATAATAAGCTAGAATACTAGCTTATAAAAAAGCCTTGCTACTAATACTTATGAATCTAAATATATAGCTTTAAAAGAAACTACTAAAGAAGCTATTTATTTAAATAATGTTCTTACTAGTATTAATAATTTATTAAGGTTTAATTATAACCTAACTATTCCTAGTATAATTACTGATTCTCAATTAGCTTAATATTTAGCTAAAAATCCAGAATCTCACAAAAGAATAAAGTATATAGATATAACCTATTACTTTATTTATTAGAATATTATTAATAAAAAAGGATTATTAACTTACACTAAATCTAATAAAAATATTGCTAATAGCCTAACTAAAGGCCTAAATACTACGCAATATAGGTAATTTATTACATACTTAGGCCTATATAGCCCTACTAATTTTTCCTAATATTAAGAAGAATTTAAGTAAAATGAATATTATTAACATATAACATCTTATATAATAATAATAATATTTATAAGAATACTTACTTACTTAGATATTCTATATAAAATAAACTAATAGACTTTAAGGTATAAAACCTTATATAAAAATGCTCTATTTATTATAACCTATAACTATAATATTAATTATATAATATGTATATTTATATAAGCACCTTATATAATTAGTAGTTTAGTAGGTTATGTTTTAGGTTATCTTTCCCTTTACTTTTCCCTACTTTAGGGAATAACCTACTAATAATATTAATAGAAATCATTATAATATATCTCTTCCTTTATTATTATCTATATAATTAAATACCTATAAATACTTAAGATTATTACGTTTTATTATAACTTAACCCTATCTATAACCTTATACTATATAGGCGTATATACTACGCCCCTAAATACGCTTATACCTATGTTAACAAATATTACTTAACTTCTAGGGGGCTCTAAAATTACTAAGTCCTAACTAAGTACCCCCTAAAGGAGAATTAAAGTAAAACTAAATATAACTAGCGCTATAAGAAAGATATAAGGCTAAGATTACTAATACTAGTATAACTAGTAAAACTATACCTAATAATTAGATAATTATCCTTATACCTATTAATCACATATTAATATAACTAAAAGGAATAAAGTAACTATAACTTTATCTAATTAGAACAAAAAGTATAATCGTATAAATTACCTATTATAGTAATTCCTACGATTAGCTGAAACGAATAAAAACTATATATTCGGTTAGTTACTATAAAAAGTATATATTAACAGAATAATAATTCCCTAAAGTTAATAATATAGTTATTATTAACTTAAGTTAATATTAAGTTAAGATTTGAAACTAAAACAATGGAAACTAATAATCCGTAACAAATCTAAGAACTATAACTATAATAATACTATAGATCTAAAATATCTAAATCAGATTAAATAAAGCTGTAATAATTAACTTTATAGTAAGGTTTTTATAGTTAATTACCTATTATAGTAATTACTTAATTAAGTAATTACCTAATTAAGTAAAGGATCACAAAGCAAAAATGTATTATATATATGATGGATTTTTCCACTTAGAATAGATTTTAAAGAAGCAAGCAATTTAATAGTTTTATCTATTTAACTACAGCCTCTAGCCGTTCACTATGATTTTTACCTGCTTAGAGCGATAGACCTCCTAACTCCACGCCTCCTAACAATATACACAGCCTTCAGTTATATAATCATAACCTAATAACCTCCTAAGTCTCTAGCTATATCCTTCTCCTAACCTTAGCTATACTTATATATATATATAACTTTACGATCTTTAACTTCACTTTAGTAATAATATAGTTTATAATTACTTAATTACTTAATTACTACAGACTACTAAACTATTAACCTATCCTCTCTCTTGCATATTACCTATGCTGCTATTAAATACTATCTCTATTACTACTTTGCTATCTACTAAGTAAGTTAGGATATACTCCTTTCGTTATAGCTACTATACTACTAAACCCTACTTACTAGAGTAACTTCTTTAGAAGTAAGTTATTACTATTGTTATAGTCTTCTTATTTAATTAGGCTAGCTAACGCTTTCAGTATACCTTATATTATCTATAAATAAAGTAGTATGCTAAGCTAATAAGCTTAGTAGCAGCTATACTGTTATTAGTAACGCTCTTTCTATTAGTTAGCGTAAAGCGTACTTACTAGTCCCTACTAGGCTTATACTAGGGCTTAGGCTATGTCTACTTTAGTATTATAGAGGGTTTATGCGAAGAAGGGCTACTCCTTAAGATAGCTAGAGATACGTATAGCCTCTATACTAAGGCCATTAGGTTTTATTATTACTATAATTACTTAGTAGATAAAGTCCCTTAGAAAGGTATTACTAAGGGCTCTATCTAATATAACCTTAATAAAACGTTTCTAATTAGGGATAGAATATATACTAAACTTAAAGGTTTTATTTAGTATATAGATATTATTCTATATAGTAATATCTCTAGCTATATTCTTAAAGAAGGGTATACTTTACGTAAGGTTAGTATTCTTATATTCCTTATATAATATAGATATTATAAAGGATTTATTATAGGTTATAAGATAAAGAAGAGGAAGAGGAAGAAGGATAAGTATAAAGCTTTATATTAATAGAGTTTTTATACTTCTAGCTATAAAAACCTCTTCTAATAACCTCTTTAGTTAAGAAGTTATCTCTTATATAGTAGTATTATTAAGCTATAAGAGCCTTAGTAACCTATTTAGCCCTAATATAATTAGCCCTACTACGTATAGCACTACTAGCCCTACGGTATATAGCTAGCGCTATTACTATTCTATTAGTCTATTCAGCTAAGGCGCACATTTAACTTTATAATATTTAGAGGGTTTGCTTACTAGCAAGAACGTATAAGGTTTCTATACTATTTTCCTTAATTAGTAGAAAGTATAGGTTAAAATACCTATATAGTATTTCTAGAATTATGCCTATATATAAGGTGAATTTTACTATAGTCTTTTTGTAGGGGGGCTACGTTATAACTACAAACTCAATCTATTTAACTACTACTACCACTTATTACTACTACCTTTTACTTATTATTACTATTATTAGTATTATTTCTTTTATATTAATAATAACTATTTTTTCCTAGCTATAAATAGTTATTCTTAATTATTAGGGATTTTATTGTAACAACTAATAAAACAAAAAGTTTCCCCCTTTTGCTATTTTACATAATATTTCTACCCCTAATAATATTACTTCAATTATACACAATTTTATAATATTTATATACTTATCTTTATATCTTTTATAGTTGGCTAGAAAATTAATATATAAGTACTTAGGTGTTTTTAGGGGGTTTTCCCCTAAAGTAGGGTGCTTAATATAATTAATAAGTTTTCTCTCTTACCTTATTACAATATATTAATAACTTAGAAGATTAAACTCTATACTAATATTAATTATATTTTATATAAGTAAGTAGTTATTAAAGTACTTACTACTAATAGAGATTTATAACATAAGTTATAATATAATAATTTTTAAAACTATTCAGTTTATAGTTATAAAGATAATAGCTTAAACTAAAAAGATCTTTAGATAGTTTTAAGTTTAAATAATATTATTATATTTAGAAATCTAATTAGTCTATTAAGTTCTTTCTTTTAAAGTTTTAGTAAAGTTAAATAAATCTATAGGAATAAGTATATAAATAACTCTTTTTAGATTATCTATAAAAGTATATATTCTTCTAATAAACTCTTCTCTATATTTTAGTTAAATTTTATAAACTTTTTTAACTAATAAACTAACTAAACTATAAAGTTTATATAAAATAAGTTTATTAATAAGTTCTTTATTTTTAATAGATTTCTAAGTTTTACTATTAAGGAATATAGCTAGCTAGAAGTTACTTTTTAGAAGAGATAGTTTTAAAATAGGTTTTAAAAGAGGAATTTTAATAACTTTAATAAATATTATTTCTCTTTTAATTCTGTTAGTTCTTTTTAGTTCTAGAGTATTAATAGGAATAGAAGCTTATTTAGGAAAGCTTTCTTCTCCTATTTTAATATCTAAGTTTTCTTTTTATTTTTCTTAGTTAAGAAGTAAATTCTTCTTTATAACTAACTTTTCTAGTAAGTTTAAATAACTTTTAAAATCAAATTATGAAAAAAAAAGGTTCTTTTTTAAAAAATAGTTAGAGTATTTTTAATATTTTATAGAGTGAAATAGACTTTTTTAGAAAGAGACCTTAAGATCTTTTTCTTAACTTTTCTAAGATTTAATAGTTTTAGCTTTTTCTATAGAAAAAAGTTAGCTTTATATATTTTTAACTAAGTAATTATAAGCTTAAATATTATAAAATTAAGTAAATTATCTTTAATTAAGCTATTAAGTTATATTAAGTTATATAAGTAAGGGCCTCTAGCTGTTTACTATGATTTTTACTTACTTAGAGCGACAGACTTCCTAACTTTACGCCTCCTAATAATATATACAGCCTTTAGTTATATAATTATAACTCTCCTAACCTCAGCTACACTTATATATATATATAACTTCACGATCTTTAACTTTACTGTAGTAATAACATAGTTTATCATTACTTAATTACTTAATTACTAAGTACTAAACTATTAACCTATCCTCTCTCTTATATATTACCTATACTACTATTAAACACTATCTCTATTACTACTTCGCTATCTACTAATTATTACTATTATTATCTTCTTATTTAATTAGGCTAGCTAACGCCTTTATAGCTATGCTATCGTTAGTAACGCTCTCTCTATATAATAGTTAGCATAAGGCGCACTTACTAATATTTAAGCCCTACTAGGCTTATACTAAGGCTTAAGCTATATCTACCTTAGTATTATAGAGGGTTTATATAAAGAAGGGCTACTCTTTAGGATAGCTAGAGATATATATAGCCTCTATATTAAAGCTATTAAGTCTTATTATTACTATAATTACTTAATAGATAAGGTTTCTTAGAGAAGTATTACTAAAAGCTCTATTTAATATAACCTTACTAAAGCGTTTCTAATTAGGGATAAAGTATATATTAAACTTAAAGGTTTAATTTAACGTATAGATATTATTCTATATAGCGATATTCTTAGCTATATTCTTAAAAAAAAGCGTACTTTATATAAAATTAGTATTTTTATATTCTTTATATAGTATAGATATTATAAAGCTTTAGGATTTATTATAAGTTAATAAAGAAGAGGAAAAGGAAGAGGGATAAGTATAAAGCTTTATACTAAAGTTTTTATACTTCTAGCTATAAAAACCTCTTCTAATAACCTCTCTAGTTAAGGAGTTATCTCTTATATAGTAGCGTTACTAAGTTATAAAAGCCTTAGTAACTTATTTAGCCCTAATATAATTAGCTTTACTATATATAACGTTACTAGCTCTATACTATATAGCTAACATTATTGCTATTCTACTAGTCTATTTAGCTAAGGTATAGGTTTAACTTTATATAGTGATATTTAGAGGGTTTACCTACTAGTAAGAACGTATAAGGTTTTTATACTATTTTCCTTAATTAGTAGAGGGTATAGGTTAAAATGCCTATATAGTATTTCTAGAATTATACCTATATATAGGGTGAATTTTACTATAGTCTTTTTGCAGGGGGGCTGCGTTATAATTATAAACTTAATAGGGGTTTTATACTATTTTCCTTAATTAGTAGAGGGTATAGGTTAAAGTGCTTATATAGTGTTTCTAAAATTATGCCTATATATAAGGTGAATTTTGCTATAGTCTTTTTATAGGGGGGCTGCGTTATAACTATAAACTTAAGTTATATAAGTAAGAAGATTAAACTAAATCTTTATATTTTTATTTACTAATAACTAAAACTTAGAAAGTAGAGGTTTAACTAGATACTTTATTATCTAATATAATACTTATTTCTTCTATAAACTTATAGGAAACTTTAATTAAGTTAAAGTTATTATAGTTTTATAAGATTTTAATAAATATAAACTAAAGTTAGTTAATATACTATTTAAGAATCTTAGTAACTTAAGCTTCTATAACTTTATAGCTATTTTAATTCTTAAAGTAAGTAGTAATAGCTTCTTAGTTAAGCTTACTATCTTATTATAATAAAGTAATAATTATCTAAAGAATAAAAAACTTATTATTATATAGTTTATAAGAATAATATCTTTAGAAGTATTAAATTAAGTTACTTCTTTTATTAGCTATACTTTAAAAGTAATAGCTTTCTTTAAAGTTATAATCTATATAGCTTATATATTATAATAAAGTAAGAGAGAAAACTTCTAATTATACTAAGCACTCTACTCTAAGTAGAAAACCCTTTAAAAATACCTAAATACTTATATATTAATTTTCTAGATAACTATAAGAGATATAAAAGTAAATATATAAATATAAGCTTAACTAACTTATACTTTATCTATATTTTATACTTTTTTTATATCTTAAGTTATATAATCTTTTAGGAGAAAATAAGCTATGAAGAAGAAGTTTAATAGTATTATTTCTATAATATTCTACTTTATTTTTATTTTAAATAATTAAAAAAGTATAATAAGGATTAAGAGGGAGGATAAAAGTAAAGCTAACTAAAACTAGAGGAGCTTAAAAATACCTATTTTTATTTAATTTTTAAAAAGTAAGAATTAATAAACATTTTCTATAAACTAAGCTAAAGAATCCTAAAAGTTTTTCTAAGGGGATAGTTACTAAAGTTATTAAGAAAAATAAGAAAAGTATAAAAATAAGTATATTTTTTACTTATTTACTTAGTCTTTTTTATTATAAGTTAACTAGGCCTCTATCTTTTTATATAAGCTATTTCCTTTTATAATAACGTTTAACGCTTATAAAAACGCCCCTTTAACCCTCTTACTTTCTAAGTTAAAATTACTAAAAATTCTAAAAGATTCTATAAACTCTACCCCCTTCTAATAGATATAACCTTCTCTATAGCTATAGGTATAGCTATTAGGAGGGCATCTTTATATATACTTATTAATCTATCTTATAACTTAGGATTTATTACCTTAAGGCTATTATACCTAATAGAGCTTATAGTATAGACGTCTAAATAGTAGAAGAGAAGAAGATAGGTATAGATTAAATATAGCATAAAGATAGAGGCAGCTAAAAGAAGATAGTTAAGGCTTATTATAATATTTAAAGTCTTAATAGACTAACTAATAGAGGAGGATAGCAGTAAAGATAATATCTAAATAGTTATATAACCTAAAGGTTATTAGTAGAGGGCGAGGGGACTAGTCTAGCTTTTATAGTTAATACTAGTTAAATCTCATAATATAAAGCTAGCAGCCTTATAACTTAATATATATTTAGGAGTTAAAAGGAGTTAAAAGAAAAACTATAGTAAGTATAGAAAAAAACTTCAGGTTAAATACTATAAAGTATTATTAATTATTATAAGATAAGATCTAACTAATAGGATATCTATATTACAGCTAGATATATTGCCTATATTAACCCCCTAGCCCTATACTATAAGGCTGCATAGGCAGCTCACCCTCTCTAAAACAGTTAGGTTAAATTACCTATACAGCCTAGCTATCCTACCTATATAAGGCCTCTAGCCTTAGAATAAAGTGTTACAACCTAAGAACAAGGATAATAGATAACTAACCTACTTTAGTATTAGGCAGCTAGGACAGAATATTTATACTACAGGATTATAGGAATAACAGGGACTTGCTTAGAAATAGAAGAACTATAGTATAAGTTATATAATAATAAGATAAGACTAAGTAAATAGTATAGAGTACTAAGTACTTAATAAGAGCTACTAAATACTTACTAACGTTTACTAAGTACTTACTAGTACCTAACTAGTAATTAATAATAGGATAAAGGAACTATTTAGGACTTATATATAGTATAACCTTAAGCTTTACTTAAGGTTAGACTCCTATAGCTCTTTAGTAATTAACTTCTTAATATTTATCCTTATAAATACTCTTAGCTTACTTTTACTATAAATTACTTATTAAGCCTAAGACTAATCACTTTAGTCTCTAAAGACCTAATCTACTACAGCCTACAACCTATAACTACGACCACAACCCAGTATACTATTATAACGTGTCAATCCCCAGCTTCTATTAGCAGACCCTACTATTAGATAGCTAACTATAACATGAAGCTATCCTATTAGCTAGATCCCCTTTACCTGCAGCGCCTAGTAATCTTTAATCACAGCATATATAGTACTTCAATTAGGCGTATATAACGATAGCTTCAGTTAAGTATATAACGAGGACTTTAATTAAGCATATATAGCAAAAGCTTTAGTTAAACGTATAATAAGAGCTTTAATTAAGCATGCGTAGTGAGGGCTTTAGTTAACTATACGCTAGGGCTTTAATCAGGCGTACGTAACGAAAGCTTTAATTAAGTATGTAATAAAGTAGCTAGATTACCTGGCGAGTGCGCCGGCGAGTACTCAGCCCCGGGCCAGCAGGCCCCACACAGGCAGGATAGCTGGGCTGCACAGGCAATTTAACCCGACTCCCCTGAAAACACAAAAAATGGGGGCGGACGTTAGACAATCCACTGGCCAATTGTGACCGGATGAGAGTCATACTTTTCAGGGCTCCGGTATAGGCGCGTCGGTTGCCCCTCCCCCTCTTCATGTTCCCCAGAAAAATAATTCATACCCACGCCATCGCCAGCTTTCAATTTCTCAACCAACAGCGCAAAGAATTGACCGTCACGAATCGATGCACCAAAGCCCAGCGTGAACACGTCGCACTTGCTCTTGATCATGGGACTGGTCAATGGCTCGGGATCGGGGTCAGAGCCTACCCGCATAACCATCCTAGGCAAAGACGACATCATCGTCGACCACGGCATCTGGCTCGATTTTGTGACTCATGACCTACTCCAGAACCTCAAGACGTCAACATATGTCTTGATTACCGACACAAACCTCTTCGACACTTACGTTCCATCGTTCCAAAAAGTTTTCAATGCGGCTTCCCCGGCGACTACGCGGCTGCTCACCTACGCCATCCCTCCGGGAGAGGTTTCGAAGAGCCGCCAAACGAAAGCTGCCATCGAGGATTGGATGCTGTCGCAAAAATGCACAAGAGACACGGTCATCATCGCGCTGGGGGGTGGAGTGATTGGAGACATGATAGGCTACGTTGCGGCAACTTTCATGCGCGGCATTCGATTTGTCCAGGTGCCGACGACTTTGCTCTCAATGGTTGACTCATCTATCGGTGGCAAGACTGCGATTGACACGCCTATGGGAAAGAACCTCATTGGGGCTTTCTGGCAACCCTTCCGAATCTACATTGACCTAGCATTTCTCGAGACATTGCCGAAACGAGAGTTCATCAACGGCATGGCTGAGGTCATCAAAACCGCCGCGATCTGGGACGAGGATGAGTTCGCAGCACTTGAAGCCAACGCATCCATCATCCTCACCGCAATCAAGTCGAATGCCGAGCCTTCGCAAAGGCTTGTACCCATCCGAGATATACTCAAGCGGATTGTGCTGGGCTCTGCCCGAGTCAAAGCCCAGGTGGTTTCCAGCGACGAAAGAGAAGGAGGTCTTCGCAACTTGCTCAACTTTGGACATTCTATCGGACATGCCTTTGAGGCTTTGCTTACTCCCCAACTTCTACACGGCGAAGCTGTCGCCATTGGCATGGTCAAAGAAGCCGAGTTGGCTCGCTTCCTCGGCGTCCTTCGGCCTGGCGCAGTGGCCCGGCTGGTCAAATGCATTGCTAGCTACGATCTGCCTACCACTCTACACGACAAGCGGATCGTGAAGTTGACAGCGGGTAAGAAATGTCCCGTGGACGTTCTATTGGACAAAATGGCCGTGGACAAGAAGAATGATGGAGCAAACAAGAAGATCGTGCTGCTGTCGGCTATTGGCAAAACCTTTGAGCAGAAGGCCAGCGTGGTTGAGGATAGTGCTATAAGGGTTGTCCTGTCACCGGCGACCCGCGTATTCCCTGGCGTACCTCAAGCTCACAATACCACGGTGACCCCTCCTGGCTCCAAGAGCATTTCGAACCGCGCTCTCGTTCTCGCTGCTCTGGGCCAGGGGACTTGCCGCATCAAAAACTTGCTGCATTCTGATGACACTGAGTATATGCTGTCTGCCATTTCAAAGCTCGGCGGCGCAACCTATGTCTGGGAAGAGGCAGGCGAAGTTCTGGCTGTGGAGGGCAAGGGCGGCAAGCTCAATGCCAGCAAGGAAGCACTGTACTTGGGCAATGCCGGTACTGCGTCTCGTTTCCTAACTACTGTTGTGGCCTTGTGTAACCCTTCAGACGTTTCGTCAACAGTACTGACTGGGAACGCCCGCATGAAGGTTCGCCCGATCGGACCTCTTGTCGACGCCCTACGAGCTAACGGTTTGGGGATAAAATACTTGGGCCAGGAAAAGAGTCTTCCATTGCAAGTCGATGCCGCTGGCGGATTCGAAGGCGGCGTCATTGAACTGGCAGCTACAATATCGTCGCAATACGTTTCATCCATTCTCATGGCTGCCCCGTACGCCAAAAGCCCCGTTACGTTACGACTTGTAGGCGGAAAGCCAATTTCTCAGCCCTATATCGACATGACCATCGCCATGATGCGGACTTTTGGCGTTGATGTGATCAGATCGAGCGAGGAACCCAACACCTACCACATTCCGAGAGCAGTCTACCAGAACCCGGCTGAGTACGTCGTCGAGAGCGACGCGAGCTCTGCAACTTATCCTCTGGCCATCGCTGCGATCACCGGAACCACCTGCACCGTACCTAACATTGGCTCAGAGTCGCTGCAGGGAGACTCTCGCTTCGCCGTTGACGTGCTCAAACCTATGGGTTGCGCAGTTGAGCAAACTGGCACCTCCACTACTGTCACGGGACCGGCAATTGGTACCCTCAAGGCAATCGAGCACGTTGACATGGAGCCTATGACCGATGCCTTCCTCACGGCGTCTGTTCTCGCTGCTGTGGCCTCTGGAACCACCAAGATCAGTGGAATCGCCAACCAGCGCGTCAAGGAGTGCAATCGCATTGGGGCCATGCGTGAACAGTTAGCCAAGTTCGGCGTTGAGACGGATGAGTTTGACGACGGCATCATTATTACTGGGCGGTCCTACCAGAAGCTCCAGGAGCCTACGGAAGGTGTGTTCTGCTACGACGATCACCGCGTTGCCATGAGTTTCGGTGTGTTGTCGACTGTGTCGCCAACGCCGGTGACTATCCTTGAGAGAGACTGCACTGGCAAGACATGGCCAGGTTGGTGGGATACTATGTCCCAGTACTTCAACGTCAGATTGGACGGTGTCGATCAACATCCCAAGACAGAACCGATTGTCTCTCACACCAACTCTCACAAAAACAAGTCGGTGTTCATCATTGGCATGCGTGGTGCCGGTAAGACTACCGCAGGCAGATGGATGGCTGATACGTTGAAGAGGGCCTTCATCGACCTTGATGAAGAGTTAGAGAGACGTGCTGGTATGACCATTCCTGAAATGATCAGGGGCTCCAGGGGTTGGGAGGGGTTCAGAAAAGACGAAGTGGATCTTCTCCGGGACGTCATGGAGAAGCAGGGGCACGGTCGCATCTTCTCTTGCGGTGGTGGTATTGTAGAGACTCCCGAGGCTCGCAAACTTCTTGTCGCTCACCGCCAGACTGGAGGCATCGTTCTGTTGGTTCACCGCAACACCAAGGAAGTTGTCGATTACCTTCTTCTGGACAAGACAAGGCCGGCTTACAGAGAAGACATCGAGGATGTCTACTACCGCCGTAAGCCTTTCTTCGATGAGTGCAGCAATTTCGAATACTTCAGCCCTCATCCTCCTGGCACCGTGGCTACCCGCGAGCCTCCGTTGGACTTCCGTCGATTCGTCATGGCCTTGTGTGGCGAGAACAGTCAGGTGACACGGGCATTGTCTAAGGACCTCAGCTTCTTTGTCTCACTTACCGTGCCGGAAGTCGCATCATCTCTGGTTCTGATCCCGACTGTCATTGTCGGGTCAGATGCGGTGGAGCTTCGCGCCGACTTGCTGCAAGACTACTCCCCAGAATTTGTAGCTCATCAGGTGGCACTTCTCAGATCCGTCGCCGATGTGCCCATCATCTTCACCCTGCGAACAATGGCCCAGGGAGGCAAATTCCCGGATGATTCGTTTGATCAAGGCCTTGAGTTGTACCAAAAGGCTAGCCGCATGGGCGTGGAGTTCATTGACGTTGAGATGACCCTTCCAGAGAAGGTCATCCAGGCCGTGGTGGAAGGGAAGGGACGTTCCCGCATAATCGCGTCACACCATGATCCCCACGGTACCCTTTCCTGGAAAAACGGCTCTTGGACTCCGTTCTACAACAAAGCTCTTCAATGGGGGGACGTTATCAAGTTGGTTGGCACTGCCCAAAGCCTTGAGGATAATTACGACTTGGCACGCTTCAAGTCGGAGATGCTTGCTTGCCACAGGACGCCCATTATTGCGCTCAATATGGGGAGTGCCGGCAAATTGAGCCGTGTTCTGAATGGCTGTCTCACCCCAGTTTCGCATCCCGGCTTGCCCTTCAAGGCCGCTCCGGGACAACTATCGGCCGCCGAGATACGGAAGGCGTTGTCGCTCCTAGGGGGCATCGATCCCAAGTCTTTCTACCTGTTTGGCAAACCTATCTCAGCGTCGAGATCTCCCGCACTGCATAACTCGCTTTTCGACCAGGTCGGTCTACCGCACAAGTATTGGCGGAAGGAGACCGATGTCGCCGCCGATCTACGTGACATCATTCGCGCTCCAGATTTCGGCGGCGCATCTGTCACAATTCCTCTTAAGCTAGACATCATGAACGAAATTGACGAGGTTTCGGAAGCTGCTCGGGTTATTGGAGCCGTCAATACCATCATCCCCGTGTCTGACAGCGGCCAGGATGGGGCTACACTTGTCGGCGATAATACTGACTGGTTGGGGATGGTTTACGCTCTTCAATCGGAGGGGACGACTGCTCGCTCATCCTCGGGGGCCCAACATGCTGCCATGGTAATTGGTTCTGGTGGGACGACGAGAGCGGCCATTTTCGCCTTGCACTCGCTGGGTTTCGGGCCCATTTACGCACTTGCGCGCAACTCCAACGGCCTGGAGACCCTCAAAGCCTCATTCCCTCCTGAGTTCCGCATCGAAGCACTGAAGAGTGCTGCCCAAGTACCCATGCTGGCATCGTCACCTACTGTTGTAGTCAGCACGATCCCCGCTGACAAGCCAGTAGACCCGTCGCTTCGAGAGACACTCATGGCAGTGCTTCGCCACGAGAACGTAGGTGATGTGACTCGCGTTCTTCTCGAAATGGCGTATCAGCCTCGCCATACCCCGTTGATGCAACTTGCCGAAGATGCTGGATGGACGAATATTCCAGGCCTTGAAGTACTCGCAGCCCAGGGATGGTATCAGGTACGCATGCTCCTATCTCAGTGTGGCAATGATGATTGAGATGAAGGCCTAGACTGACTCTGATTATAGTTCCAGAGATGGACCGATATCGTTCCCCAGTATGAAACCGCTCGGGAAGCCGTACTTGGTGAATTAAGCAAGACCGAGGCATGACGGTGGTGAATAGAAGAATCACAAAAGGGATAGTTTCTCTGGTAAAAGCAGAGCCGCTATGTCTTCGTCTACTGGCCTGGCAGATGGAGGAGACCAAGTGCGCGGGATGTATGGTATGGGTTGACCACGATTCATACTAGACAGCAACATAGAACAGACGGAATATTGAACCCGTTGGCACGCATGTTGCATTCAAATTGGCGAAGACAATAAACCATGCGCACGCACCGACATTCCTTTCCGTCTGAGTTTGGGTCAGTTACCACACACCGCCTCGCTCGGCAGACTCGGATGTCGTTACGGTACTGTAGTACTACTCGTATAGTCTTGAGCAATGGTTTGCAGCAATGAAAACGTGCATCATATACAAAACCGTTTGCTTCAATCGTACTCTATATTATGACCTTCCCCCAAGATATACATCCCCCGTCCTGCCATAAGAGCTAGTGTGTAATAACGCTCGTTGTAGTTTTTTGTCTAGTCCATATCGTCACATATTAAATAGTAAAGTATACATAAAACCGTTACGCATGACGGTGGCGCTGTAAAGAACCGAAATCCAGTCAAAAGGAGATGCGAGATAATGTACAACTTCGAGACTCATTCAATGGCCCGTACCAGAAATTGAGCACACGATTTTCTGAGCTTAATCCATCTCACTCCCGTACTATCATACATTGTGCCGCAACAATGAGAACAAAGAAAAAGAGAGTGATACACACGGAGTAGCAGGACGTGCGGCCGCTGAGGGAATGCTGATTGGGTGCGGATGATCGCTGACGGAACCATTGGATCCACATCCAAGCTGGATGTAATGATGCTCTTGCTCATGTCGCCTCGCAAGTGAGACAGTGGCTCTTAGCGTAGACAAATGATCATGCCAAGCCTGGTGATGATGTCGTCGAGTGGAGGTGAGAGGTCGGACCAGCAGGGTCGCATGGATAGGCGCAGGATTGTCCATGTGGATGATGTCATTATGGAACATCCAGATCGTCAGGGTCGTTCCGCACAGACTTGTGATGTCATACTGCGCGACCCTTGCTGCAGTGTGAGGACCCTGAATCCCCACCGTAGTCTCCACCAACCCCGCTCATTCCAACAGCTTCGGGGATAATCGTTGGTAACAACATCTGAAGTTGTCTCGACGGATTGGGATTGGCAGAACGTGGCCTAACATCATCTTGCATGCTTTGGGATACGTGACGACGTGTCGAGCAATGATTCCACAGCCACAAAATTGCCCTGTCAATTGGACATTGTCGCGCGGCCACTTTTGCAGTTGCTATGCGTCAAATGACCATCACAAGTGTGTAGGCATGCGCCGCAACCATCAGCTCATGACTGCTGTCCACGTCTGCGATGTTTCCCAGGAAATTCGACATCGGGATGGCAGACGCGGTAATGTCTCGTGAGAGCGTCCGCACGGCTGAAGGTCTTTTCTTCTGTGCACAAGTTGCAACGGACTTTCTGTTTTCGCGCGTTGTGAATCGTGTCTTCGTGGCGGGTGAGGTCGTAAGGTCTGGAGAAGATGGTATGGCATGGTTTGCCAGTACTAGGATTGATTCGATCACATCGGTGTGGGCCCGCCTGGCTATTAAGCAAGCTGTTTGGTGAGGGGGCAATGCTAGCATCGGGTCTTCGAGAACCGCCGAGAGTTTGCGTTTGCCTATGGCCCTCGCGCTTGTGCTTTTGCAACAGTGCAGGAGTTTCGAAACGCAGCGTACAGCCGTGATAGGTACAGGTATATGTGCCACCATCGGCGGCGGCGCCAGCTGGTTTGACCAGAGGGCCGCCAGTTGAGCTAGATGTTCCTTCAGACATTCCAGAACTGGACTCGGCTGAGCTCAAGCGCGGTGTCTGCTCGTGTGATTGTCGAGAGTGTGCAATGAAAGGATATTGTTGAGGTATCTGGACGCCATTGGGGAATTGCATCGCCACGTACGGGAAAGCAGCGGCACTTGGCACAGACGTTCTCACGTATGTGCTACTGTGGTCTTGGGGAACCGCCGACTTGGCGAGATCATCGAAGTCCGCGGCATCCTGGGATGGAAACAGCGGGAAGGAATCATCCCCCTCCGCATCATGAAACTCCAGCATGGCGTCTTTAGGCGATATCGTTTTGGGCGTCTCTGGTTCAGACTTCATGGATAGTTGCTGTCTCAAGATCTGCGCATCCCTCTCGGCCTTCTTCTGCTCCCGCATTTGGTGTGCAGAGTTGAATCTCAGGCGAGATCCTGCCAGATTTGCAGCAAACTCATGATTTGCGACGGGTGCCAAAGGCGAGCCTTGGCGGAACGGTGATCGGTCTCGAGAACCACTTGAGGCTGGGGATTGCGCAGCGCTGAGGTGTTGGTTATTGGCGGCGTTCAGCCGTTGAACAAAGACATCATTATTTGGTGACATTGCCATTTGACTGTGGGCCGGCGACGCTGATGTAATGGTGAAGTTGGGGCTGTAAAGTTCGTCGTTGTAGATGTCTGTCATTGTGCGATCCAACTTGGGCACGTTGCTGAACACTACATCGTTCAAAAAGTGTGAGCTGAGATACGGAAATTGGGGAGAATAGGATGGGGTAGCCGTACCAGCTTTGCGTCTTCTGTCATCTTCGTGATCGCCTGCGGACGGCGTTGCGGGTGAGTCACCAGCTACCGAGCTTGCCACCGAATTTGGGTGTGACCTGCTGCTGCCTGCCACGGAAAGCTCGGGTGCAGGCAAAAGGCCGCTGCGGTCGGACCTAGGCCTCTGCATATTGAGCGCCGATGTGTAGCCACTCATGTCAGAGGGTATCGCGGCAAGACCGTTATAATTGGGGTAAGCGTTGTCGTGAGATGGCATGGCCTTGGCCAACTGATAGAATGAGTTACTGTCCTGAGTTTGCATGTCGTAAAGGCCGTCGGGAGTAGAATCAGTGACTGCAATCTGAGGGTTCGATGTGTTGTGGCTGAAGGGCGATGCAGGACCAGCAGAACCCAGTGACGACAGCGATGACTCCCGGTGGTGGGAGAATCGACCAATGGGCTTGGTATTGTACTGGTTTGCAAGAACCCAGGCGTCGGACTGCATCAGGTCGTGTTGAAGTTGGCTTGGGTTGCTCAAGTCGACGCTTACAGGTGAGTCGTCAAAAACTGCAGAGGCTGGCGCCGCTCTTCTTGGGACAGCAAGGTGAGAGGAGTCAAAGTTGGGAAACGAGGAGGATGGGTGCGCCCCGAGTGAATAGTGCTGGGACGTGAACGACTGAGTCGAGAGGGGCGAGGAAGATATACTCGAAGTATTAATGTCGTTTGTCGAGTCGTCTGGGTTGGTGTCGTTGTCGAAGTCAAGTGGGTGAGGGTAGAAGTGGTGGCCTTGGGGCTGATGGTGTGGCTGTGGCTGGTTACGATAAAAGCGTTGTTGCTGAAGAGGTTGCGCAGTAGCGGGTCGGGTTAACAGCATGATGTGTTTATTCAGAAAGATATTGTAGATTTGTTGAAGTAAGGTGCAAAGGTGGCAAATGTCGGAGGGACGGCGGCTTATATGGAAGACTAAATGCGCATCGAGCAGGTTCTTAGCTGCACAACCTACGTATGGGCTTGGTAGTGGGCTTGTAGGACTAGCGACTGAGTGAGGTAAGGCAGTGTATACGTACCGGTGTGGGGTGTTAGTGAACATGGTTGAGGCATGCAATAGCCCGCCGGGCTTAGACATGGTGGAATAAAATGTACGTACCGTCTCTCACTTGCTTGGAGCGCGGAGCGGAGGTACCGGCTGTATACCCGAGGCTTGGACTGATGCCCAGAGAGGGAGCATCATCAGGGGAGCAGGGTGCAAGGTAATAGGGATCGGGACCAGGGTGCGTGGGGATGATGCAGAAGGTGACGGGAAGGAGGGGGGGATGCTTTTTTCTTTCTTTTTTTTCCCCCTCTATCTCCGTTCCTCGCTTCCCACCTTAGGATGGATGACCAACACTTCGTTTGGAAATTCGGGGAATACCCAAGACCGATGACGGTCCTGCCTGTTTTGACTTTTCTCCCTCTCCCCCCACCATGTCGAGCACCACCAAAGAGAGGGTAAGGTTATCTGATGTTCAGTAATTTGTGCTGAGCAAGTCGGCTTGTGATGATTTTTTATTTCCCCCATAAATACGGCTTGCGATGACATGCGACTTCGAAGCGACATAGCCGACAGATTTGAAATGTGAAGGCCTTCCACTTGACTTTTCTTTACATTCTTACCAACTCTGCCGGACTGCCAGTGATGGGGACAGACGGAAAAGGAGCTCGATGGAGCCGATTTTTGGCCTGATATCACGCAGGACCTGTTCAACACTGGTTGGCTCATATACCCGAGCGCGAATGGCTACAGGCAAAGTTGCGGCATGTAACCAGCGCCGGCGGCAGTGGCAGATGACACAAAATTGGTCATACCACAATTCAAACAATGAGTAATGGCTGCACTCCAAATTTTAATAGCTTGGTATTCATATGGTCGCTACAGATGCTGGTGCCCGCGTGCGTGGTTCTCAATCGGCCTTGGTCCTCGCTGCAGTATCAACCCTAGCCAAGCTATCTGGGGCACCTTACCTGATCTTGGGGCACCAGGCACGCAGGTAGGGAAAACGTTGTCGAAATGACCTTCTAGACCTGCGATTGCGTCGGAAACACTCCGGTTCTGCTTGGGCCAGCGATCAAGACGTAGGTGACTCCATTTCAGCGATAGGGGCATCGATCATCCCGTCGCTGCCAGGTGGAGTGACGTAAGGTCGCTGTGCACTGACACCTCGGCGGCACACCCTCACAGCATGAGTACTGCGTAGGTACGCAGTAGTCAAAGACGGACATGGACGGTAGGTGGAATCGATGCACTGGAATGTTTGGAGGAGTGGGCCCACCCTCCGCCGCGGTCATACTGCAGGTACTCACGCTGCCCTACACCTTAGCTCTGCAAGTTCATCACATACGTACTTTGCCGTGCCTTGCAATGTCGACTGGTTACCAGCATGCTCTCCGCCGCACCTAAGGGTAGTAGGGGTCTGTTGAACGTTCGCACGCAATCGAAGCTGACTTGCTGCGCCAAGGCAACCCTGCCTAGCTGGACTGCTGTCTGACGCAGTTTGGCTGGCTGAGGACGGGACGGTGATGTGGAGAGCAAATCGCGACCATGCTCCCTGCGCCAATCGCTTTTGCTGCTCGCTATCTGTTTAGGTGCCTTATCCGTACTTAGATGCCATGAAAAGCGAGTACGGGCCGAGAGCGGCCCAGGCCACGCTGGACTGTTGCTCTGTCCACGGGTGTCTGTGGCTGCATCAGCGGGGCAAAGGCCGCTCCATGGTAACGTTTCCCCGCCGAGCAATGAATAGCAGAACATCAGTGGCGCCCCGCCAATAGGATGCCCACCCAGGTCCTTGTGTGGCTAAGCGTAATGCGTTGAGGGTCCAGGCCAGACGCACAAGCCGAAGCAAGCCATGAACCCATCAGTAAAGGTGACTTTCCACTTGGAATGCAGTGTGCAGGTCCGACGCCAATAACCGTTCTACCAGCTGCAC
Organism: Colletotrichum sp. SAR11_59; assembly: GCA_025328345.1. Taxonomy (NCBI): domain Eukaryota; kingdom Fungi; phylum Ascomycota; class Sordariomycetes; order Glomerellales; family Glomerellaceae; genus Colletotrichum; species Colletotrichum sp. SAR11_59. The sequence continues at coordinate 48,571 of JAKMXC010000420.1, forward strand.
ACGACCTCGTGGCATGCCCAACAGCAGCCAAGGCTCCGTTCCTGTACAGGATTCAGGTGGGGAAAAAATTGTTAACCAGGCTCTTGATGGGTCCCCCTAAAGCCACCTCACCTCAGTTCAGGGTTTTGAAAGAGTCAAGGGCAAGCTCTGCGCGCATGAGCAGATGCGCTTTGCCCGTGCCTCGGCAGAGGCTCGGGATCTGTCCTCGAGACCGTTATGGCTTACATAACCATATCTTCGTCACTTGCTGGCCTGTCCGGACTCCGTCCACAGGCCTCCAACCGTTCGTTTTGTCTTGCGCACGAACATCGGGCTTAGGAGTTCTCCGCGCGACCCTTTGCTTTGTCATCCGTTGAGCGACTTTTGAATACGATTATGGACTAGTCCGAAGAATATCCGATGGGGTCCGCAAATGATCGTTCTTGATGATTCGTCCTCCCGCTCTTTGCTGACTTCCAAATGCAAGACCATTGTCCCCCCCGCCTTTTTTTTTTCCCCCAAAATCTTTCTCGCGCTTCAGATGCACATTACTCATACCACATTTGCTCAGTATTGGTGTTCGGCCAACCATCGTCATTGGGCTAGGCTGGGGTGGTGCGGTGGTGTGTTAGTGTGTTCCGTTGGTTTTGGGGTGGCTTGAGTGGCCTGGTCCGGGAACATTGGCTACCGGTACCTTAGGTAGCAGATGGGGCGGCCGTACGGCGCCTACGCAGTAGAGGGAACCTGTGGCTAAGGTGAGGTAGTGCCCGTTGTCTCCCGCTGTCTCCCGCCGTCGCCGTCCGTCGGTCAACAGTCCGTCGTGCCCAACTCACCTCATGCTTTCCTGGCATTAAAAACCTCTGCAAAAATTTTCTGCCACGCATGTGAGCGATTGATGCAAGCCGCCCGAATTCAACTTCCCGGAGGCAACCAGAAACTCATCCTCAGCGCCTTGTTTTCGCGCAGGATACGGATAACTCTCCCGAGGCAACCCAAGACCTGCTGAGTGCAGGGTATCCGTGACCCTACCCAAGGATATGGGATATCAGCCACGCTTACTTGTCGGGTGATCTACCCTTACTAGTTGCCGTAGATGTGGCTCTGGTCGCCCCAACCGAGCGGACGCAGGCTGAGCTTGACGCAGGCTTCCTGAACGACTTCAATCTCATCCGTAGTCTTTCCGCTGAGGAGCCGACCTTATGCGTTCTATTCGGGGAGTCACAGTAAACAAGCTGTCATGCGGACGCATACTCTCTGCGTTGCCGCCGGCTAGGGTTTGATGCTTTGCTGCGAACCATAGTAAGTCTGAGGTAGCGGCCACTCGAGTGAGTCATCCTCATCGTTGAGCTGCGCTTCTAACACATGTTCGTGTTCCCGATCCGTCACATCACAGCCTTCCGGTTTGTGAGAATGGAGAGGGACCGGCCGGGGATACCTCACAATGGTCTCGACCGTCGGCAGCCGGTGGTGATGTGGGTCGCTAGGTCGGTCGGCCGGTCTGGCCATGCTGGCAGGCAGCGTTTGTTGGACCCCACGGCCACGGTTGAAGTCGAAAGTAGGAATTGACATGCAACGGGCTGTAGATGTTCAGTCTTCGGTGCGCGCCGGTAAGGGCTGCATTTGCACTTCAAGTTTCCGTAGCAAAGCCTCCTAACTTCCACATCGGTTTATCGAATTGCATTTCATAACTCTCTCTGATCGTGGTTTAGATGTGAGCCCTGGTCTGGTTAACTCGTGTATCACTCTTTTCCTTTTTTCTTCTTCTTTGTTTTTCCCCCGCGCAGACGATGCAGGCTGAATACATGCATTTTCTATTCGATGACATGTCCGCCGCGCCGGATTGTTTCCGCCAACGCAGCAATCCAGATCAAGCACCGGACGCGTACAGAGTCATAGAGCCATTGCCGATAGCGATGCAGTGCCGTCGTTGATTGATCCATACCTAGTGCAAGGAATCATCCATGGTACGCTTGGCGCTGCAGGTGTCACTGTGTCAGAGCCCAGAGGGAAGAAGACAAACAGGATGGCCGCTTTGGTGGACTCGAAAAGTACCACTACGGGATGGGGGACTCTCGATCCTTTCTGTCATGCAGCCAAGAGTTCGGGCCTGCAGGTCTGGTACGTTCTAGTTTTCGGCTTTCCCATGCTCTAAATTTTCGAGTTGGTGGCATCCAATCGATATTCGTACCGAATACAGGCCCATGCACACAAGACAAGCGCCTCGGGTTGAGTAAAAGCGACGAGTAGGTAGGGTGAATTTCTCATGTGTCCTTCTCTGCGGTCTTTGTGGTTCCCTGGCCTGCTGACTGCGCCTCAGCGGCTTAACCAATTGAAATGCGCATCTGCTACATACCTTGTGTGGCTCAGCCTCTGATGGAAAGTGTAGGCATCGGAATGACATCCCACAACCCGAATCCGACTGACCGATCTTGGTTAACAAGCCACACTCAGGAGCATCGGGAACCTTACGGATTGATTTCCTCTCTTGGTCCATGGGTGCCACAGCCGGTTTGACAGACGCGCAGCGAAGGCGGCGCTTACAAATTAAGCTCAGCGAGCGACCCCAACATTTTGACTTTCAAAGCCGCGGCATGCAGCGTCGGTAGCTCCGGCACATCAGTCTACGTACGAAGCGCACCCCGGACCAGCTTGCCCCCCTGTTCCGCATTCCGCGCTTGGATGGGGTTTCTGGTTTTCCATCCGACTTGGTAGAGGCACGGATTCTTTCCGCTGAGTTGACAACCTTGGACCGAAATCCTACGTATCGCACACGTATGTTGGTTTATTACTCCAGCCCATCCGCTTTTGCCGGTCGGTAGCCCACCTCACCCGGGCGAAATGCAACTATCATGGATACTGCGTTCTCCAATCGTTCCATTCTCACGGTGCGGATCGCTACACATTTGTGCGTGTGCATGATGGTACAAACTCATGGGCTTGACTCACCACGGGCGGCGCCGCGCACTCGCCTTACGTCGGGAGTGCACAGCGCCTGTCATCGGACTCGTCACCTTACGCGCTTCGTTGTCGGGAGGGAGATTGCCCAACAACCTGAGCAATAATTTTGAACACCTGCGTCGAAGAGGGCTGCAAGGCACGACTCAAGTCGGGTGGCAAAATCACACATACCTGGGATTTGGGCTTTTCCAGAATGGTATTCTTCTTATACCATTACACATAGTGGACAATAGCATTCCCGCCCCGCTAGCTGACAGCACAAACAGCGATGGAGAAAAAAAAAAAAAACGTCAGAATTTCCCGTCGATCCCTTGGCCCAAGTGGCTGGGGCCAGTTCCGTGGAGATCTAAAATTAGTGGGTTCCCGACTGGTGTGTTTGCATCGCAGCAGAGACAAACCTTGCTCGACTGGCTCAAGCCCTACAAGATAAAGTACCGGTGTCGGCAGGTCCAGTGTTGGTTGGTGTTGGCGGCGGCCTCGGTCTTTGCGTGTGGACTGTGGCTTGTCGGCGACCTGCCAGCTTTGGTGCATATCCGTATCCGATCCTAGAAGTCTCCAGCAGGAATATGGGAGTGGCGCATGCATCCCCTTCAACAGTACCGGCCGGCGCCATCCGAAGTCAAGCCCTGCTGGAAGGCACAAGGCCAATGAATGTCTCAAGCCTTGGCCGTTGAGCTTTTGTCATCTGCATCCAACCGCGCCCCTGCATTTGTGTGCTTTGATCCGTCTCTTTCAAATGCGAAAATTGATACCTAAACCCTGGTCCTTCTAATTGAACCCAATGTGTGGCTTGGCCCTCGTCTCACGAGTCTTTGTGGCTCAGTCATGCCCAAGATGTCTCCTCGTCAACTTGCAACATGTCTTCCTGTAGCATATCCGTTCACCACAGTGGCTTGCGCGATCATGGTCTTTCGAGGTATCTGCACCGTCTTGATGCGGATTCGGACCTAATTTCTTAGAGATATGTTTATTAGCGACCAAATGTTCCTACAACCCTCCAGAACTATCATGAGTCTGGAATTATATTCTTGATGAACCTATTGCCAATGCTCTGGACACATGATGCCCGAGATACGGACATGCCAGGTCTGAAGTGCCACCGCTTCATGAATGTTGCGAGTCACGAGGGTCACCATGTCTTAGTGTGCGACCGTTAGCATAACTCGAGCGACCAGCGCCTTGATTCGAGTGAGGTTTGAACCCAATTGTGGTATGCTTGCCGCTTACTTCTTGGCCGTCTTGATGTAAACACGAAGGACCCGTTTGCGCCGGTATCCTAGGCAATCTAGCGATAGTAAACCCACTGCTTCAGAAATACGGAATAAAACGCACTTAGTCGGCATGTTGCTAGTAAGTTCGACCGGCCTGGTTTGATACGCACGACGAAGTGCGGTAACTTTTGGCTTCTTGCCAAACATGCGATGATGTCCTTGTGAGGTGTTAGTGTGAACCATGATACTGCCAGCAGTCTGTAAATAATTCGTACTGGCGGTCCATTCCTGCTGGCGGTCCCCTTGTCTAGCCATATTCTATCATTTCATTACCCGACTATACTCAACACACCGGGTAGCTTTCCAATCGATGAGGTGCGCGCCGACTACATTTCATATTGTTTGCTCGTCTGGCACGGCTTCCCCTGGCTTTTCCATTCGGCTTGATGGCAAGGCGCGCTATAAGTATCACACATATCCATGTCATTGATGTTTGTGTCGTTGGCGCTGATGTTAGTGAATATAGTAATCATTCGATCCGTAGATGCGATTTCAAACGAGTCCACAATGGCCAAACCACACAAACTGAATACTTTACTTGTGCGGTATTTACGCCTCGAACGCACTCCTGGAGAAAATCGAGCTGTGATGTCTATGTCACGAGGAATCTCCGGGCTTTGCCTTCGTACAAGAGGTATGATGATGGTCAAGTTGCTGTCATTATTGCCACGGTAAGTACATGACTTCTCTTTCCTGCCTTCGTGATCAGTCAGTCTTCGTATATCCCATACCATATAAGAGTGATAAATATTGCATTATTCACATCGCTGCGAAAGTATTCTTATGAGATCAAGCGGCAGCTGGATTCAAAGGGAGCTACATTCAACTCTAGACCAAGATAAACCATTAAAACTGGAAGGCACACGCGTATCGTGACTAGGTTAGTCGAGACCGACGCCAGGATAACTCCCTGAAGGAAAACGGCAATCGCGTGGGCGAACATGCGCACCAAACGAGCATGTACAGAGACCCAGTCCTCACTCATCATTTTAAAGGGGTAGCCCGTTCATGTCCAGGAAATCTCTAGCCCACCAAATTCATTATGAACTCTGCTAACATAATGAATCCTATAGCACAGGACTCGCGAAGATTTCCCCTTCACATAGGTTGACGCCGATTGGAAGAAAGCGTGTCATTTCGTAAGCTATGGAGCAGACGCGTGATGCCGTGGCATGGCTTACCAAGACAGTGGATAAGGTAGGTAGGCTTCCAACACAGTTGGCAAGCCAAGGAAACAGAGAAGATCACGAGTAAACACTGCGAATGGACTCTAAATCGTGCGGAGCATCAACTTATGCACAGTACCGCATGACACAGAAAAGAATCACAAAAACAACTAGAACGTGCCTCGGCGAGCGATCGATTATGTCTCAAGCCAATCAAGCCATCCATGTAGAACCCCGTTGTTTCCCGTATGGTACAGTAGAACACCCAAAACCAGCCAAACCCATAGTCATTCGTGACAAAACACACCACTCCCAAAGTCCGTTTGTGCCACCGCGCCTCAAGGTGGATCGCGTCGTGGCCCCAGAAAGATTCGTAACCGACATGCAAGAACAAACACGCTTAACCACCGAAACCGTACAGGGTGCGGCCTTGGCGCTTCAGCGCGTAGACGACATCCAGAGAAGTGACAGTCTTGCGCTTGGCGTGCTCGGTGTAGGTGACGGCGTCCCGAATGACACCCTCGAGGAAAGACTTGAGGACACCACGGGTCTCCTCGTAGATCACTAGGGAAGATCAAGTTAATATGAGCTATTGATGCTCAGGAAGCAAGGGCAACTTACTGGCAGAGATACGCTTGACACCGCCACGACGAGCGAGACGACGGATGGCAGGCTTGGTGATACCCTGAATGTTGTCACGAAGAATCTTGCGGTGACGCTTAGCGCCACCCTTTCCGAGGCCCTTACCGCCCTTGCCGCCTAGTAGAGGAATTAGCATATGAGAGCCCGGATATAGACCGCATCAATGGCAGCGCATGGATGTACTCACGTCCAGTCATTGTGTGTAAAGTGTTGGGGGGGGGGGTTTTGAGTTTAATTTTGTTATTGAGTAAATAAAAAAAACAAAATTGGAAGGATCCAAAAATGGTTCATAAGGAAAACTTGTCGAAAA
>JAKMXC010000421.1:0-54815 GCA_025328345.1 Colletotrichum sp. SAR11_59
TTTTTTAATATTTTTTTTTTTTTTTTTTATTATTTTTTTTTTTTTTTTTTTTATATTTTTTTTTTTTTTTTTTTTTTTTTTTTTTTTTTTTTTTTTTTTTGGCTTCTTTTTCCGAATGCGCCACGGTGGACGTCCGGCCTAATGATACATGATGCCTGCCGAAGCAGAAGGCGAGGTCAATCTGGGCGCGCAAGAAGTAGCTGATCAGACCCCATCGCGACACCGGTAGACCGACGACACCCTCACACTTCAGGCCAAGTTTCTTTTTCTCTCTCTCTCTCTTTTTTTTTTTTTAAGGTTTTTTTTTTTTTTTTTTTTTTTTTTTTTTTTTTTTTTTTTTTTTTTTTGTCCTTCTTCTCCCCGCTTGCACACAAGCCGTGCCAACTACCCTGATGCCGCCAGAACGAACCACCCATCGCCGAACCTTGGATGAAGGAGTACGTGGCTGGCCAGACCACACACACCCCACCTTGAGGTCTCACGGCTGGTGCTGTTCTGATCTACAACACCGAGGAAACAAGGGTACAGGAAACCAAGAAAGGAAAAATCCAACTCGAGGCGCACCAGATACCCTGTACACACCCGCCATGAAGTTGCGCGTGCGTGATGATGCACGGCGGTTCCTGAACCCAGCGAGCGCCAGGCAGTACACCGGACACGCAGATGGACATCCTACGCATTGACCCGCAAGCCCCAAAGTCAGGTCGGTTCCTGAACCCGCAAGTGCCGGAGCCGGTGCCCCACCCAGCACAAGGTTTCCTGGACCCACTAGGTGGGCAGTACGCCGGACGTGCATGGATGCGCCTGTCCTCTTCACCGTTCCCTCATCGCGTCATCCAGGCGACCACGAACACTGCTTCAACCCTTTGGAGAGCTTCCACGTGGCTGGCCAGACCACGGTTCACAAGATGTGAACACTCTTGGGCTTTGAGCAGTGTGTTGTGGCACCCGACGAACGGCGATGCGGGGTTGGTGATGAGGGGCAGGGCGGGGGCGGGGCGGACCTTGACGGAAGTCTTGCGGTCGACGCGAACGACATGGTGATGTGGGAAGTGTGAGGTGGCACAACTGCGAGTCTGGTTAGCAAACATTCGTTGGACAAGATGCATCATGGGGGGACTTACGGGTTGTGATCATGGTGGACAGGCTGATTGAGTCCGAGCGTCACACTCCCGAAGGAATGGATGGACTTGGCTTGTGGCCCGGAGGCGCGAGAGCGATGCCGTTTGGACAAGCATCGTGTGGTAGGGCTGCACACTTTGGGTCAGGAACAGCGCATTGCCAGCGGTATTGATCGAGACTTACGTGAGGGTGTTGTGGGAGAGAGTTTACGAGCCTGTGCCGGTCCTGAGGAGGAGAGGGTCACGGTGTTGCTCGGAGAGGCGGGCGCACCCGCTGGTTCGTTCGGGCATCATCCCAAAGGTCAAGAGTGACAATCAAGATGGTTGTTCAGTGAGAAGTTTGTTCTCGCTTGGGCGAGATGGCACGCAAGTGATGGTAGTGGCAGTGGCAAGCAAGTGATTGCACTTGAGATTTTGCGGTTTATGCCTTCATATCCAGAGATGGAAGAACGGGACCTTCTCTTTCTTGTCCGCGCGCCAGGCCGCCGCAGCTAACTACCCAACTTTATACAGAACCAGCAACATGAACCCAATTCCAACGGGCGATAGCAACGAAGCTCTCGCCCCACCTGTTCGTGACGATACGCAGGACTGCATGAACAGCTGGAGGGGTGCTGCACGAGCGATGGGACGAACTGGCGGGGCTTCTCGATTGCCAACACTGCATGAACATGAACATGAACCATGACGCAGGCAGATGGCCGCCGCATCTCCACCTACATCCCCCACACCGCCACATCAAAGACATCCCGGATGCGCGCTTCTAGAAGAAACCAGCCTCCTCCTCCCCCTCCCTCTCAGCGCGGCGTCTGGCGGCATGGCGCTGGCGATACCACTGCCACCAGGCGGGATCGTACTGGACGGACTGCTGAGTGACTGGTCTTGGTGCAGGTGCTGGGGATGGCTGCACACTCACAGGGGCAGGGGCAAGGGCAGGAGCAACCTCAGCGCCAGCACTGAACCAGTTGTGGGCAATGGACTGCTGACTGTTTGCTGGTGGTACTGGTGCTGGCGATGTTACAACCGTCGCTGGTGGAGGAGCGGTCTGGATGCCAACACCGAGGAAAGTGTTCTGAAGAATCTGCTGAGGGTTTGCTTGCGGTCTTGCTGCAGGCGACAGCAAGCCCGTCAAAGCCAGCGGAGGAGCGGCCTGAACGCCAACGGAACCGAGTAGAGCGCCGCCCTCACCGCCGGTAGCCTGCGCCGCGCCCACGGGTTGCGACTCCAGCTGCAGGCCCAGACCCCTCTGTACGCCGACTTCAGCGCCCACGCTCAATCCATCGACTCGCTTGGCCAGCTCCTCTGCCACCACCGCCTCCTCGCCTTGTGCGCTGCCGGTGCCAGCGGTGGCTGGTAGCGACGCGTTTGCAGCTACTTCGACCTCGTCTTCATCCTCCTCCTCTACCGGGACCAGCTGCCGTACCCAACGAATCAGGTCTTTCTTGATCATCCCTTTGAGGTATCCAAGTTTGCCCTGGTCCCAGCTGGCAGGCCACTTCTTCTCGCCGGCCTCCTCCTCGCAGAGAGATGCAAGCGATTGAAGCTTATCCCCGCTGGGGTCGATTTGTCGAATCAGGGCATACACGGTCTTGCGGTCCTCATCATCGTCCGCGGTGGTGGTATTTCCGGCCTTGTCGGTCGCGGGATAAGGGTGAGCCTTGGCCCAGCGTAGGTACTGGCGCGCTCGCTGAGACGCGGTGACTTTGGTGGTGGACGCGCTTTTGGACGGTTTCTCGGGTTCGTCTTCGACATCCTGGGCATCTTGGGGCGCAAAGTCAGCTGCTATAGTCTTGAACAGGCCATGAGAATGACACCGTGAATGGGGGACCTGTGGACAACCGACCTGACTGCGGATCCTGAGCGGCGGCCGTGGTGGCGACCGTGGTCACGATGCCAGAGAATAAGTCGGGGACATTGGAAGCCGTATTGTTGGATGCCACATTGGTGGATGCCGCGTTGCTGGAAGTTGTGTTGTTGGTTGTTCTCGGGGACCGTAAGGCGGGGAAGATGCCAGTAGGGTCGTTGGCCGTGTTGGTGGCCCGCGAGGATGAAGCTTTTGTCGCGCTCATGAAGCTTGGCAGACGCGGCGACGCTTCCACAGGGCCCGGCATCTTTGGTCCTGTAGTTGAGAGCTGCAATCGTCAAGATGTGATAAACAGGTAAAGGAACACTGGTTGACGGGAATTGGCACGATCAGGAGTTCCGGGGATTTTGTGGTTTACTTTGCTGACTCCCATCTTCACTTCATTGATTCTCACTTCTCACCTCGATCTCATCACAGCCTCATCTCAATTTCATCTCACGGGCCCTCTAGAACAGGCGAGAAGAGCACAAAAGACGGACTTCATCAAAAAGACACACAGAATCACTCATTTTCTCTCATTTCTTTCTTTCCAACGCCATGAAATCTTTCAAAACACACAAAAGGATCACACTACCCCTTGTATCAACCCTCAAGAACAAACAACACCATCACCGCCCATGCATCGCATCCCCAAACACAAACAAGACTCATCGCCAGGCTCCATTCTCGCGACAAAACGCAATCATCTCTTTGACCATGGCCTCCCAACGCAGCGCGTGCTCATCATCGCCCGCCTGCTTCCCACGCTTCTTGCCCGCGGCCACCTCCGCGGCAGAGCCCATGCGCGGCAGAAGCGTCCGCAGGTACACACTCCTCGCCACATCGTCGACCAAGACGTCGGTGGCCATGTCAAGAACCCGCGCCCACTCAACGTCCGCCTCGTCTTTCCAGGTCTCCTCTCCCCTTGGCAATGAGGATGATGGCGCACTGAGCGCGGCGAGAGACCCGGACCATGCCTCAAGGATGGCGTCTTGGGCGTTGCGTCCCGGGGGGCCGTTTGCGTGCTTGCTGGCAGCACTGAAGGGCGCCGTATTCGGATCCAGGCCCAGTACCTCGAACAGCGAGACAGGGCCCAACTGGTGGTTGGTTCGGTCGATGAGGTAGCGGCTTGCTGCGCAGATCTTGTCTATGGCCGGGCCGTCGGGGCGGAGATGGGCAGGGGAACCCGTGGTGGTGACGGGAGGGAGTGGAGCATCATTCCGGGAGACGCCACGTCCCAGCAAGAATGCGCACGCTGCCATGGCCAGCAGGATGGCGAGGCCCGAGCAAATATCTTTCGACTCGGGGTAGCCAGTGTCTTTCGGCTGGCGGCGGTGGTGCCGGTGGGTGGGCATGCTGTCGTATTCGTGTGTCTCTGACTGGGTTGCCCTGTTTGTATGATTCTGACCAAGAAGGAATACTTTTGGATACCAACCGGCGGGCTTATATGGCACTATCACACACTGGCTCTCCCAGGATTGTTCCCGCTCTGGAAGCTTCCGAGGCGGTCTTGAAGAATGGCTCCGCACAGCCTCAACCGGCATTCAATTGGCTTCCAGTGAAGGAGGGCAAGCCGCGAAACGTCTGGTGCTTTCAGATACAAGAAAGGATGCATCTCGACACGACTCATCAGCCACACGTTTCGTGGCCGTAACCATGAGCCGGTTGACCGCCAGCTCGACGGCGTCTGGAAACTCCACCTACACGGGTTTCAGGCGCGGGACATGGCCATTAGCCGCGCCATGGAGGGAGAACGACGACCCGACAGGCCATGAAACCCCACGAGAGATGACGGCCGTGGCAACGGACACATGACCAGACGGTACGTCAAGAGTAGAACCGTGCGCGCTAATAGGAGAACCGGCTGTGAGACGGCATGAGAGATGACGATGGCCTCATCCATGCAACTGGCCCATCAAGCGACCTCGACAGCGCCCCAACAAACAATCGATCGCGGCGACGGAGGTTTTAGCGGACTCCCAGCGTCAAGCCCATGCGATAAATGATGGAAACAGTCTTGCCATCTCGTCCTGGCGGTTTTCCCCCTTTAACACCCACATAAGCGACGGGAGGACGCATATATTGCACTCCCGTCTCTCCACTCACACATCCATATCCGGACATCAGAAAGAGGAAACAACAGAGACAGCAAGTCGGCAAAATGCACCTCACCGAACAGGAACAGGACCTGATCCCGGAGCCCGTGAACTACCAGAAAGTTCGCAGACACTTGGAGAAGCAGGCGAGTACTCTGGCTCTGACGTCCCCGTTCGTTCCTCCAGAAACATGAGATGAACTGACCCGCAACCACAGGCAAGGCGTCTCAACCGGGAAAACCGACGGCGGAAGCATGCGCGAGGTGAGCAGCAGCAGCAACAACAGCACCCAGCCGCCGGCCCCGGAGATGAGAACGTCGCTCCCCCGGCGCAGGTCCAGCAGCAGCAGCAGCAAGTTCCCGCTACACCACGACCGCTGGACGGCGCGCTGGTACCAGCTTCGCGACGCGACCACCGATTAATCGATGCCAAGGAGATGAATGAGCTCTTGGAGGCCTGCCTTGACCGACGCAATGTCCCCGAAGACCAGCGCCGCATGATGCGGACCCAGACGGACGAGGTCAAGATGGCGTGCATCCAGCAGTGCTGGGCTGACATGTCGAAGCAGCAGCCGCAGGCGGCGCCGATGCCAACCCTCGTTGACCCGGGTGCAGTCATCGCGATCCCGGGCGACGGCAGTGGCAGCAGCAAGACCAGCAGCAACAACACCACCGTGCACAACTACAAGTACACGGTCAACAATAATAACCACACCACCAACAGCAATAGCACCGTCAACCACTACGATGCTGCGGGAGCGGAAAACCCGCCAGCCGAGACAGTCGCAGCAGCGGCATCGCCCCTCCTCCCAACCTCCTCCCCGCCAGCAACATCATCATCGTCAGCAGGAACGGGGACCGTGGCGTCTTCTTGGAAGTTGGCCGCCACAGGCTACTGGCTGCTCTGCTGGGGACCCTACTTCGCTGGCGCATTCGGCTTGGTCTGGCTGTACATGTCCATCACCTCGTGGACGGCCGCGATCGGTGCCTCTCTCGCCCAAGCGGGTTCGTGGATCCCGTCTCTCCCGTCCCTCCCATCGTGGCTGTCTACAAGCAGCAGCCCGGCAACACCAAATGCCACGCCAACAACCGCAATCCCTGTCAGCTCCACCACCGACGTTCAGGTGAAGCCGGCTCGCGAAGGCATCATTGGGGCCATCGCCATGGAATACGTCGTGATCCAGATATCGTGGCTCAGGGTCTCTCTTGAAGGCATCGCTGGGGATGGCTTGGCCAAACGCATTGCCGACGTGTTGTTGAACGCATCCTCTGCGCCGTTGTCGCTGTCAATCCCCAAGACGGTTGTGGAGAAGGCGAGAGACGTTCGCGGGCACAGCGACTCCTTGAGGGCCGAGGAGGCGCAGTGGTTGACTGACATCCACAGGGTCGCCAAGCGGCTGATCCGCGAGATCGACACGTTCCCTGCCTCCGAGATCTCGGACACTGACCGCGGCAGCAGGGTGGAGTATGCGATCAAAGTAAGTCCTTGGTCACCCTTCTGACCCCCCTGCCCCACCTGCATCTTGTTCCTTGCCCGGTGACACGACGCGCTAACGCATGCTGCCCGTTCTCTCCCACCAGGCGATTCAGCGCGGCTTCAGGGATCTCCTGCGTCGGGAGCACCCTTTACCCAAGCCGTTAGCGACCGTCCAGCGCCGCGTCACGATGTTCAACAGCATGCTCGTCAAGGCGGCGGATCAGCAGCGAGATCTCATTGAGACGACGAACGGCTGGAACGTGCTCAGAGACCTGGGAGACGTCAAGGCGGCCTCCTGCGGCGTGTGGACCTTGGCGACTGACGCGCTTCTTGCGCCCTGGTCGCCCAATGCCGCGGGGCCGCTGGGTAACCGCCCCGCCGCCGCCGCTGCTGCTTCGGCGGCGGCGGCAGAGGACCATGCGAGTGAAAGCAGCAGCAGCGCGGCTTCGCAGCATCGCGAGTCGCTGGAGGACCTTTCGCGTGTCAGCAACCTCGGTTGCCGCAACGCGAGACTCGTCACCCAGAAGTGGGAGGCAGGCGAGCTGCGCGCGCGCGAGCGCCTGCAGCGGCTGGAGCACGAGCGCCACGAGGTGGATGATCTCATGACGCTCATTGCGGAGCGGGCATCTCCGGCCGAGATCGAGGCCCGGCTGCGGGTTCTGCTTGTCAAGTGGACGGAGTTTTGGCTGTGATATGTAGGGTTTTGCAGTTTGTGTTAACTGAATGAAAGAGACTTTGTGAGATTTTTGTACTTTTTGTTTACTAGGGGAAAGAATAGAGAGGCGATTCGAGCAAGAGCCGCATACACGCGCTTCACTTCTCTAAATAGACATTCTACAACACGAACGCACCCCTGCGCTCCCTTAGGTCCTGCTGAACCCCGAGGCGAGTCTCTTGTCCTTCTTGGACGTCCTGTTCTTCTTCTTGCCCGCACCCCGGCCTGCGGTGGGCGACGCAAGCAGTGCCGCATCCTCCTCCTCCTCCTCCGCCAATAAGCCCTTGTGCATGAGATCGCGTCGCTCGATCACGAGCCGTCGAAACGTCGCCTCCATGTCGACCATCTGGTGCGCCAACTGCTTCCACGCCATGCTGACTGACTCGATCATCGCGTTGTTCTCTGCCAGGAGCTGGCTTCGGTCGGCGTTCGGCGTCGGGGCGGGCTTGTAGTTGGCCATCAAGGAGGCGACATCTGTGGGACAAGTGATTAGCTTCTCGTTGCCCAAGTACACGCCGAAGGGGTTAGACGCGGCTTACTGGGTGTGCTTGATTGAAGACAGTTTTGTGCCGCTGGCGCTGGCGTTGAGAATGCCATCGACGGAGGATGTTGCGAGGTCTGGACCGTTGCTGCCTGCGACTCGCGGCCTTGAACCGGCGAGGGGAAGTGCCCGGGAACTATTGGGGTTGATGGAACCTGGGTCTGGGCCTGGAGCTGCTGATTGGGCTGGATCGAAACCGCGGGCTGGAAGGGGTCTTGCTGAGATGGGGTCGCGAACAGCTGCTGCTGCAGCCGAGGCGACAGGATGCTTTGCAACTGGGAAGAGATTTGCACCGGCTGCGACGGGATTGAGTGGTTCAAGAACGGACTCTGCGGTTGCTGCTGCGGCTGCGTCTGAATCTGGGGCTGGCCAAAGGCCGACATCTGCTGCGGTGGCTGCGACAAGCTCGGCGGGAGATGGAAAGGAAGCTGTTGCTGCTGCTGTGGCTGTTGTTGTTGCGATTGTTGTTGTTGGTATTGTGGTTGAGCTTGAAGCCAATTGGTGTACTCGGGTTTCGTCTCCTGGAACTTGCGGTCGATCGCGGCCTGGCTGAAGCCGTTGGGGGTTGTATTCAGGGTCCCCGCGTCGCTAAGGTTGGTAGTCGTGGTGCTCATCGATCTACGGGACTGAAAGTCGTTGCAAAGCTCTGTCATCCTGATCTGCTCTTCGCGCGACATGTCTTTCCAGTTCGGAATCGGCGGTGCGTTGGGAGCAGGTGTTGGCGCTGACATGATGAAGAACGGAAATGGAGAGAGTGGTGATGCCTGTGGAGGTGCTGGCGAGGGCGAGGGCGAGGGCAGCGAGGGATCCAAAACGATAAGACAGAGGGGGAAAGCCCGACCGGGAGAAAGCGCTCATCTTAAGCATTGAGAGCTGTTGCTGGATGTGAAGATGGGGTCGTCGGGTCGGCTAGCTGTGCTCTGAGACTTGCGGTGCAAACGACCGGGATGGCGGGGGTTGAGGCCACGGCACTGCAAACGACATGTTCGGCGGTGAACACCCCACGAGCACGAGGTGTCGATTTCCTCTCAGCGTTCGAGCTCCTTCCGTCAATATTCATCGAGAAAGGTGCGGTTGTCGCATCAATCAGGCCATTCCACCCCATCGACTGACCCGACGAGACGCAGTCATGCCTGGTAACAAAAGTCTTGTATGGTGGCCATCCACGGCTTTGCCCCTCCAGAGACTGTGAGACGGGCTCTCGTGGCTGATTGGCAAGCAGGCCGAGTTCAAGGGCCGCTCCCTGGAGCAGCTCGCGAACAATTCTTCAACGAGAGTCACATGGAGCGTGGACGACTATACCCTCATGACCGCATTCCTTGCCTTGCACAAGATCACAAGAGAGGCGCAGCTAGAACTCTACCACGACGACATGGTCCACCTTGCCCTAGACCTCGGGTACGACAAGGAGGAGCACCCCGACGAAAAGCACTGGGTTCAAGGGGTCCGGAAGCGGATGCAGAGCTCGATGAAGTATCGGCTAGAGAAGATGAGAGAGGCCAAACACCTACGCAAACGATTCAACGCAGACCATACGCTCGAGGTGTGGGAATGGTCACCCGAGCGTGTGAAGGCGTGCCTCGCTAACGCTCGTTTGGTGCTCAAGGGTCGGCAAGAAGACGCGGGCCAGGGAGAAGACGCGGGCCAGGGAGAAGACGCGGGTCAGGAAGAGGATGTTGCTCAGGACGCCATGGACCTCGACAGTAACCAAGGCGACGGCGCCGTGCAAGGGGGTGACGGTGACAGAGGCTACGGAGACGCAGCTGAGAGCGAGCACGGTGTGAAAATAGCCGCGAAGGTAGCCGTGATCCAGACATGGCCTGCATTCCGAAAGGATTCGCGTCGGTCCCCGAGTCGGGATGCGCAGGTCGCCGCAGAAGCAAGGAGCGTGCCGAGCGCGCCCAGTGCCCCAAGCATCATCACCATATCGAGCGGCTCTGACACCTCCAATGAGCCCAGCAATCACGGCTCCCGTGACCGTAGCGCCAACAAGAACGGTCAAGATGCGGCGGCTCGAGAAGATGCGGCTGCTCGACAGCATGCCGCAGTAGGTGACGGTGATGGCCGGGGCGTCGGCGATGGTGACAGCGACAGTGGCGACAGCAGCGACAGCGACAGCGATGGCGACAGCGATGGCGACAGCGATGGCGACAGCGATGGCGACAGCGATAGCGATGGCAGCAACAGTAGTGATGTTGATGGCGATGCCAGGGCGCGCGTGGACGCAGCAACGCGCATCCTTCAACTACGCCACCAGCTCATCGACGCAGCGATGGAAGGTCGCCTGCGCCGGCTAGGTCTCGGAGGCGACGATGCCGGACGTGACGGAATCAATTCATTGGCGGCGTACGAGCGGCAGGAACAGCGTTGGGAGGCATTGGAGGAGGCCATGAGAGAGCTTCCGCGGGACGACATCTGGAGGGTGGGGGGATCGTGGGAGTTGTTCGTCCGCGGCGCGGAGACCGAGATTTTCTGACTGTTCTGTTGTACTGCGCCGGCAGCTTTCTGTAGCACTATCTCCGCATCGTCTCAGCTTCAATCACTTCTATCGTGTTGAGATCCTCGTCCACGTCGTCCTCGTCAAGAGCCTGCAGCGCGAATCGGTCCCCTTTTGCCAGCAGACTTTCCTTAACCGCGTCCCTGTAGCCAAACGTAGGCGGCCCAGGCTTTGGAGGTCGTCCGTCATCGTAGACTGTCACCGTGGCCTCGGGACGCCTCGCTTTGGCTTGCTTCACGTACCTCATCTCAGCAAGCTTGATACGCCGCAATACTCTGGAAAGCCCGAGGTTGTGCACGTCGAGCTGCGTTCGGAAGGCCACGAGCTCTCCCATAAACTGCCCCAGTGGCTGTATCTGCCCGTGTGTGACCACCCTCCCCGAGTTCGACACGCGAAGCCATCCCCTGCCGTCCAGCAGCTGCTTTGCACCGTCGAGGTGCTCCTGTAGCTGGTCGCATGTCCTCTGGGCTTCGGAGATGGCTCCAACTGCCGCAACCTCCTGCGCATGGATGAACCCGAGACGGAGTCTGGCTATTTCCCGTGATAATCGGTCGCTACCCTCCTTGGGGTGATTGCCCGCCCACGTCTGCGTCTTGGAACGGGCCCTCGACCACCACGGGTTCAATCGTTCAGCGTGC
The DNA here is from genome assembly GCA_025328345.1 of Colletotrichum sp. SAR11_59. Classification (NCBI taxonomy): domain Eukaryota; kingdom Fungi; phylum Ascomycota; class Sordariomycetes; order Glomerellales; family Glomerellaceae; genus Colletotrichum; species Colletotrichum sp. SAR11_59. The sequence goes on from JAKMXC010000421.1 coordinate 10,928, forward strand.
TCTTTGACCCTGGTGGCGTTTTCGTCGTCTTCGGGGAGGAGCTCGAGTAGACTGTCGATATAGCTTCCTAATGCTCCCAGATGACGCATCAGAGATATCAAGGCTGGCTCGTTCGGGTAGCTCTCGTGGCGAGGAGCCCGCGACTCCTCCCGGCCCAGGTGATCGGCCTTGTACCATGCTCGAAGAAAGGCGAGTGCCCTCTGGCGCCCGTCGGGGCGAGGCAGCAGCGACAGCATTTCACACACGGGGTGGAACTGGACGTCTGCCATCTGGGGAGAATGACACTCTCGGAAGAAACTGCACACATCGCTGTCGGCGATTGACCTGGTAAAGCTGATGCGCAAGAGGCTGATGGTGCGCGCGATGGTGGGCGGGATGACGTCGAGAAGCAGGGTGCCATCGTCGTCTTGGAACAGGCGGCTTCGGTGGAGGGCAAGGTCTTGCGCCGAGCCGTCGGGTGCAGGAAAGAATAGCTTGTTCGCTTCGTTTGCGTCTGTGTCGGAAGTGCTGTCCGTCTGCAGTAAGTGATGCAGCCGGCTTTCCAACAATAACACATCATTGTGCACGAGCCAGCCCCATTCTAGCGACGTGTCAAGCCTGAGTCTGTCCCAGACCTGGACCGCTCCAAGTGCTGCATTCAGAGCGCCGAGCTCATTGTACTGGATGGCTGCGAGCAAGGCTCTGTTGGTGCGGGCGATGTTCGGGTGAGATTGGAGGACCGCGGCGGTAAGGCGCTTTGTGAGATTGCTGGCGTACTCGAGGGGAGCTTCGAGGGAGAAGTTGGCCACAATGGCAGCGTCCTGGCTCCGGTCTCGGGAGATGAAGCTATCGTCATCTGCAGGCTCGAGGGGATGGCCGAGGCTGACAAGTCTACGGGGGATTTGTGCCCAGCGATACGCGGCGGCTAAGATGCCCGGAATGTGTGGCACCCAGGCAGTGGTGTGGACTGTATCGGGGGCGAGACTGACGCGAGCAAAATTCTTGCTTTTGGAGACGGGTCCCAGATCGGAGCAGATGGATTGTCGGAAGGACCCCAGATGCAAGTGTGCGAAGTAGCGGACGGTTGGTATGCAGGCAAGAACGGCAGTGATGGCGAGAGCACAGGCGATGCCACTAAGAACAAGGGCGTAACTGCATCGCACTTTGGTGTCAAGTCGAGGGGCGGCGGTGCGACTTGAGGGCACAAGACGGATGGGGCGGCTGGACTTGATCACAAAGCAGGGAGGCGTCGGCTGGGGGAGTTGTGGTTGGCGTTGGTAGTAGATGAGGGTGTCTCGGGTTTCGAAGTGTAAGGATATTGGTTCGAGGGTGGGGATGAATGTGTCGTGGAAGCACACTTCAATGGGCTGTACCAAAAAATCGCCGTCTTCGCCCTGGTATTCGCTTTGGTACTCGCCTTGGTCTCCATCGTGATCTCGATCGCGGTTGGGGTCAGAGTCGTCGTCTTCTTCTTCGCCGAATTGACTGCTTGGCGAGCTCGAAGGTGTGTAAATTGCGACGCTGAACTGGAGAGCATTGAAACCGTCTCGGGGATGTTCGCAATGAGAGGGATGTATCGTCTGCTCGTCGTTGCTGGCCATGATTAATGTCAGCGATGCAGATACGGAGAGATGAGGAGGCAGTGGAGGCAAAGTTCATGGAAGACGCTGAAAAGGGATGCGGGAGGCCTACCAATAAGTAAGGCAACGCTTCTTTGATTTCTATTATTCCTTGTTTGTCCGTTGCTTGGTGACGGCAAGCAACAAATGTCCTTGTCGTGCCCGGCCTGCCATTCAACTTGCTGCCCGGGGTTTCCCCGAGAAATCAGATCTCACTCCGCAAGGACATTGGACTGATGTACGTGGTGGACTGTGCTCTGTTCCCGTTGACGTCCCATGGAGGAGACAACCATCGTGATATGCATAGGCTGCGAATCGCTTGACGCTTGACACTCTGGTAGGCAGTAAAAGCCTGTCGGGGAGGGCAGACAGAATCTGTGTGGATGAGGCTGCTGGCAGGAGCCTGGACCAAGCGTCTCTGTCGGCTCGAGAAGGCAGCTCGGTGAGGTCGGCAAGCAACGGTCGCACGATATGGTGAATGGAGTGGCGCGAAGGCGGTCGAGAAGTCGGCCGCTAACCACAACGTTGGTAGATAGCTTCGAGAAGACCCCTCATGGCCATGAATCTCCCGACGCCATTGTAGGACGGTCCACAAAGTCCCAGACAAGGTCACCCAAAAGCCGCATCAGTGGCATATGTGGGGAGCAAGCAGCTTTCTTTCATTGAGTGATCGGGTGTGTATTCGTTCGCTTCGACGTCGGGAGGGGACAGGTATCGTGGGCATGATGCATGCGTGGTGCGGCCAGCATCATTTGTGTGGAGAGCTGGCCGTGAGTTGCGCTCGGGCGATGGTCGGCGACGGGGGCCTGACCTGGGAGGAGGAATTCGTGAGAAGAGGCGAGTGCATCTGGCTAGGTTCCGACGAGATTGCTGACAATGGAGGGCATGGCAGCCGGCACACTTCTAGAGACAGCAGTGGAGGGAGGAGTCGATAGACGCTTCGTAGATGGCAGGTCACAGGTATGCTATGCGTACGAAAGGTACTCGGACTCGAGGAATCGTCTCGGTCTTCTGGGTGGCCCCTTGCAGCACAGCGAGTGTGAGACATGCCTGGCGCGGGGCGGTGCTAAAACGAGAGCTTCCCCGCACCTTCCCGTTCTGGCAGGCGATCTGGGTGGTGAATGGTGGCAGAAAGGGGACAGCTCGTGGGTTACGGCGGTAGTCGCAGGCGGAGAAGGCACCTTATCTAACTCAACATGTGAAGACGCGGATCAACTTTATTGGCGCGGGGCATCGCGGTCGACAACACAAGGCAAGAGCCAGACCTAGACCTGCCCAAGGAAGCAACGTTGCGATAAGCTACCAGATAAGGTTTGAACCATGCATACAGGTGAACTCCAGGTGTCTTGGTCTCATTCTCAACATGCGATGACAGACGTCAGCGGTGCGCTAGCACGTGAGGTATCGCTCAGCGACAGGGGTGGCCCTGCCGTGGCTTCGCTGCGCCAGCATTCGTGAAAAGAGGCGAGAACACCATTTGGAGTCCTGAACATGAGCTTAATGAGAGATAGACACGCTCGAGGGTGGGGGGAGACGTCGGAGGCCAGACGAGGGTGTGGCTGCCTTGCATTCACAGTGTTGGCGCGCAGCACTGTGGAGCTTGGGGGCAGGTGTGGCTGGCTACGCCTGGGAAAGTGGCGGTGCATATGTCAGTGCTAACCTAAGGTGGGCCGCCAGCTCAGGGCGCGGCTTCAGTCGGGTGTCTTGCAGTCCAGATATTGTGCATGCATGCATGCATGCACGCTGGCTTGCATAATCTAGCCTGGTTGATGCGCAAGACATTGCGACGGGCGACGCAGATTCCGCAGTTGAAATCTGCCATTCGACTTTGCAATCAGCCATCCTCCATGTCTCCCTCCATCGAATCCGTCGCCTTCAATCGCAATGTCGAGCAGACAGAGAGACACGCCATGCGCGCAGTCCGCCAACGGCTGAACTCCGCCGGCTGCTAATTCCCGGATCAAGCGCCAGGAAGCAAGCAATCAACCAACAACCAACAGGCCCACGCCGTCCAGCCTCGAACAGGCAAACACGCATCCAATCTGGCAATCGTCCCCCTTTTCATCTGTCCAACTCGCTTTCCCGTTGACTTGATGTTTCCTCGTGTCGTCCTCTCGCGCGAACGGGTAAGTCATGCCATCCATTCCATGCGCCCACCACCCACCATACGTATTCAGGCTGACGACGGGTTTCCACAGAGCACTAATTGACCACCGGCCGACAATCCAACGACGCTCCGACGCGTCCTCGACCCCAATTTACTGTTGGCGCAGTGTTGCCGACATGACCCAAGACGTGAAGCCAGATGATGGCGCATCCCAGCATCCTCGACCTGCGCATGTCCTTGCCATGAACCCGCGTCACCCCGACACCTGTCCACCCGTCGAAGAAGCTTCCACAATCGCTCCGAAGCTTGTCGGCCACCACCCGCCGCAGCGACGCAACATGGAACCGCCCACCACCAATCGTCATGATGGCTCCCTTCTCCCCTCCCCAGAGCCCACCGACACACCCGCGTCTGTTTCGCTGCCTGTCCTCGGGCCGCCGACTGCATGTGTGGGCTTGTATTCGCCAGAGGCATCCCGGCCGGTAGAACAAGGAGAGCATGGCTATACAGTGAACGACTACCAATTCGTCAGGATGTATGTCCGGCTGACAAAGGCACGCAGGAGTATGGGGCGGATCTACAGCAGGGACAAGCTGCGCTTCATGCAATCTGTCAAGCGGAGCCTCCAACAGGAGATCAAGAAGACAAGGGCGAGGAGGGTCGCTTCGGGTGCTGTTGGAATTGAAGATGTCTCGTTGCCTCCCGAGGCGTAGGTGGGCCATTGCGAGAGTGGATATTTGTGTCTGCCTGTGGTAGCGTCTTGAGCCTCGCCGATGGTGTTCAACTGGAGCAGGGTGTGAGGACTGAATAATGGCTCTGGTCGGTCATTGATTCCTCCTTTGGCCAAGGGTACTACTGTTCTTGCAATTTGGCTTTCAGTCAAGCTTTGGTCTTTCTGGAGCTTAAGGCTTGTCCCGACCTTGGCACCATGTGTGTGTATCCTTTGAATAGATCTTGGATTGGGATTCCGCATCTTTGTTCCCGCTTGTGAGTCGCTGGGAGTGTGTGCAAGGGGCAAGCCATTCAGGACTGCTCATCTCTGCTAAATTCCTTACTTGGCGCCAGCCTTTGACCTACGAACACGCCAATTCATACGAAACATCAGATTGGGAGACAAGGTCCAATCAACCCCTCCATTCCTAACTCAAGCCCCGTCATGGCGCCAGCGATGGACCTGGGCAGATGCCAAGTCCCAGCTCCTCAGAGGGTGCTCCGGCTGGGAAGTCCTGACACCGCCCCGGCTCTGTCCGCCCAAGCGGCAAACGTCCCCGAGGTAGACGACCTGGAGGTGCCTTAAGCGCGAGCATCCTGTGGATGGAGTTCCTTGGGCGCGTCTGGGTCGCCGAATCTCTCCCCGATCCCCAGCAACATGCGATAAACGACCGTCGCGTCTCAGTTTATTGCCCGCGCGCATCTACGCTGTGTCGCTAACCGCTTTGTTCCTGTGAGGAAGTCATGGCAAAAGATAACCCGAATCAGTCCCGCCATTCACTGTTACAGTGTGAGCTTCCCCTTCATTCCCAAAGACTTACTCAGCCCAAAGCTGGGCTTCTTTCCTGGATGGAGAGACCAGCAGATGGTAACCATTCAAACATAGACAACAGCACCAGACTTTAGGCGCAAGTCTTGGCTGCTCCAGGCTCATTCAAGGCTGACCCAAGTCTGCTCGTTCAACTTGAAACCCGACATGATCCCGCTTCGAACCTCAACGATCACAACGCCATATCAGACCGTCCCATTTTCATCCCGCGGTCCGAAACAGCCATAACCCGTTATTCTGGAAGAATAAGGACTGGTGAGCCCTCTTTTTGTCTCTCTTCCGAAACTTGTTGGCCTCGGGCATCATGCACCCATCGCCATTGCGTCCTAACCTGAGAGTAGGTTGAGATTTTCAGGGCGCCGGAATGGCTTAATGAAGGATTTAACCTTGCAGCTGGTTGTGGCTCTGATTTTGCGCGTCTGCCAACAAGGCAGATTTGGATAGGGAACGTTTTGGAGGTCTCAATTGTGAGCACATGGTGAGAAACGTCCCTGGTGCATTCACATCCGCCGATGTTGCCCGCCTGCCTTACGATGCAGAAGTTTCAGACCAGGGGGTGGCAGCAACAATACTTCCGGGAGTGATTCTCCAGAATAGCAGATCCTTTCACAGAACCATCACCTTGTAGTCTGGACGTTTACGGCATCTCACCTGGTTGTCAAGAAAAGGCGGTTTCACCCGCTTGTCACTTGTGTGAAAGCCATCTACGAGGGCTGCCTTCCATCGCATTCGGGCGACTGAGAAGAGACGAGAAAGTGTCCGTATATTTGTCATTGAACTCCAATACGGGCTGAGAAAAAGTCTCCAACATCCACGCTGGTAGCCACTTACGCATCCCAAGCTATTGGTGCCCGTTAGAATCAGGCGAGGTCGCGATCGCGTTGATGGCACACGATGACCTCAACTACGCGGGTTTGTTGTGTAATCGAAGTAGATATGGAGCCACCTCTTGGAAAGGTTCTGAAACATTCTCATGAACAATGAGGCCAAGCGACAGAATTCCAGTGACTTGGCATGATGGACTCGCATGATGAGCTTTGCCGATTTGCTGACTCCAGGATATCGATGGAGACAGGATCATATCCCAAGTCCGTTTTACTGTTGGGTTGCTGGTCCCTCCATGAAGCATACATGGCTGACTGTGTTCCCGAATTGAGACGCAATGAAATGCGGATTCAATTGTGAGGACGGGAGGATGAAATGGGATTCGAAAGGAGGAAACATGGAAATGGAACGGTGGCCCCATCATCTGTAGATGAAAGCAAAGTAGGGCGTCGGAGCCAAATATCATGAGTTGCGAATGAGCTTAATCACCCTCGAGAGATCTCTTGATTATTGTGTACTGATTGTCGCCAACTGATGGCAGTTCTCTTGCATGGTCGCACATGTGGTTCGGTCGACAGCTTCAGCGAGCCGAAATAGATCTGGCCAGGAGAGAGCTTATGACTTGCGCATCTGACGCGCTCAGGGCGCTTCGACAAGGATTTCGTAGGAGATATTGCGTCCGTAATGACAGTAGTTCAAATTGGAGGGAACTTCAGCGTGTATGTAAGGGGGGTGGGAGCAGGGGGCCTTTGAGGTAAGTAGACCCTTCCCGATGACGTGTTGACGTTTACTAGAGGGTCCACAGCGTTCTCCATCAAATGCAATTACGAATAATATGAGAGTGCTCATACAGAAAGAGATAGAGATTTGATGGAGGCAGGGGGAGGTCGAGTTAGAAGACGGGATGTGTTGAGACTTGCTTACACGATAGAGACGGGACAACCTGGAAGATGTCGGAGAGATAACGGAGCAAGATATAACCTACGTTTGCTTTGTTTGTGGACTTGCGAAGTGTCCCTTTATGAATTTTCAAGTCGGTCACTCGGGTTGTGAGGCGGGAAACTGTCTAAGCAAGCTCAAGTTTCCTCCGGCTGCAATGTGAAGAAGTGATATGTCTCGGCCCTCGACGAATTCGGCTCACTGGCTAGACTGATGAGTACTCAGAGAAAAGGTGTTGGGGCCGCAAACCTACTGGAATTTTCAGGCGAGTTATTGTGAAAACGGAGGTTGCGCCAGGTGCAATGAAGCGGCCCCAGGAACGGCATCAACCTCGAGATTCTCAAGACCAAGCCCACTTTTCATTTCCACACGGGCGATGGCATCGACATACCCGTCGTAGAAGGCCCGCCGGCGGGGGGCAACAGGAGCGGGCTCTGCGTGGAGCCGATTCGGTGGGTATATGCGATCGATGTGAACATGAAAGAAATCCCCATTTGACGATGCATCGGAACCAAGCTTTTCAACCACCGGCAATTTCAACGGCAATAAAAATACGGCAGAAAGAGCAAGTAAATCCATATTGTCCGAACCGGCAAAGCCTTCGTGGATGAGCAGAAATGCATCGGGTATGGACATTATGACCGGTCACCCACAATCCATGATTCTAGTGACGAGAAGGAGGCCATGGACTTAGACAGAGTATTGTGAAATGATTTAGATGCATTGACGGGTGAATTCCTGGCAGAAGCAGTGACATGAGAGTCTCATGAGTGAAGGTAATGCTGAGTTGCTTAACGGCTGTGACAATGGTTAAATTAGGCCGGTGGATATTCGTAGTAAAGGTCGGCTCACATGATAGCACGCATAGAAATTCGCAATAAATGGACCGAGGACAAGATTGACCTAATGCGAAGATATCTCGAAGAACAAAACATCTCCACATGTACTGCTTTTCAGCCTCCTACGTTGGAAACTGAAAGAGATATCCGATTCCCGAGGTTCAAAGCCCATATGATACCTATCGTAGTCGCAAAGCAGCAAGTTCGTCCAAGAAATTAAGTTTGTAAGAGCCGCAAGTCGGCTTACAAGCGTCAAAATGTTCACTCACTTCTCCTTCGCCACGCTCCTGAAGAACAGCAGGTTTCATACTCTCCTTGTTTCTGATTTCGTACCCTTGTCTTGTTCTTGACTCGGAATGAGTGGCGCTGTTTCTAACTCATGCTGCAGGCCAGCCAAATGCAATTACGACCCTCTCCTCGGGCGTGAGCCCTGATGTGGCAGTGGTAATACCGTCATGTGAATTTCTATTTAATGCTGAACTTTGATTCAGTGTGCATGAAGAAGTTGATGGAAAAATGGACTTGACGAGATGATCCACGACTGGATTGGGCACGATCATTCACACGCAGCTCACCCGCTGGCTATCTGATGGCAAGAGAGAAAGCTTATTCAGCTAGAGGCTACTCTACTCGGCAGGTCAATGTCGCAATTGGTTTGTCTACGAGAGCATTCAGTGACCAGTTGACTAGCACGTGCAAGGACACGAAGCATGATATAATTGCCTACATCACAATGTCTTCAATTGGAAAGTCATTGGCAGTGACATGGAGGCGGTCACATGTGACGGCTTATCCAAGACAGACCTCATAATAATGACAAACAAGCGCCGATAGAACTTACCCTTCCATAGGCTTCAATGTTTGACACGGTCAGCTTCGTGGTAGGTGAGCATCGTGGGTAACATGTGCCAGCGTGGGAGCAACGTGCGGTACTTCGAAACATCTGAGTCCATATAATCGCAGCCATCAGCAGAATTATTTTTCAGCTACGTCAAACGGATGACAACAACAGGGGAGGAAGTCTAATAGATGACAAAGTAGAGAACGTGAGGGCGAGCCATTGGCTAGTTCTGAGACAGTAATACAGCGGCACGGAGATGGTGAGCTTACTATCTTCGGTGAGAGCAATGCTGGAGGCAAGAAAAGACACGTAGGTGGCGTGAGGATTAGGCTTGACCGTTGCTAATTGCCTGCTCAAATTCAGCTCACAACTCATACCGCTCTACCTCCCACATTCAAAAACTCTAGCGCAAGGTACTTCAGGCAGTGGAAAATGCAACTGTTCATCATCCACCAAGCTTGTGCAGTCCCTTTCGTACTTGTAAAAAGCTTTCTGCACAAGTACAAGTTCCCTACACATGTACAAGTCATTTACAGCACAAGATGTCCACAGCTCGGGCAAGTAACTATTCCAGTTTCACTCCTTGTACCTAATTCGGTGTTCATAGGGCTCTGTGGTGCGGTCCTTACAGAGCTCCGCCGCCTTTTTGCAAGAGATTCAACGCACGTGGCTTCATTCTTGCGGAACACCTTATTCGCGAGCGACGACACCATACAAGGGCAAGCTCTATGTCTCCTTTCGCATCGATCTGAAGTATTCTTTTGGTACGTTGGTCGAGAAGTGCGCAATAAATCAGCTCACGCCAACTTCGGCTCACCCGAAGTCCGTTGGCCACTCTCACCGGCACGTTCACGGCACAACCCTTCCAAGGGTACATGATCACCCCCACAGCTACCTTATGCGACGACCCATCGTCCCCTGCCAACCTTGTTATGGTGTTCATCTTTACACATCTCCTAAAATCAAATTGAGTAGAAGCTTTCGAGCGAGTGTTCGAGCCTTCACGTTTGTGTGGATGCGAGAGTCGGCGGTGATTGGAGAGTCATTGGCGGGAGATACCTTGCGTCCGTCAACGCCTGATTTGCTTTCGAGGTACTTTCTAACCAGATGACCAAAAACTTCATTCTTAAGAGCCACGTCGTTGCTATATGTAAATACGTTGCCGTCCCCGGCGTCGCTTCAGGGACATGGCCTTCTCAGACCAGCACTTTCTGTCTCATCATTGATTGTGGTGACTAGAGACGTGGAAAGGCCTCTAGTAAGCACCACTTGAACATTGCTCCGAGCATTCTTTTGTACCCTGTCTCTTATTCAGCTGCAAATGTGTCAGACAGGGACTCAGGTAACAGACAGGACCAGAAGACACGAGGTCGGGTCAGCGTTGGGAGAGAGAGCTGATTGGATTCATGCGTCGAACGTGGAGACGGTTCAGTATTGGTGGGACTGTGGTGGGGTGGACGCGAGCATAGATTTAAGACGGTTTATTCGAGAAACCGTGACATGCGTCGAATGGTAGCAATACGATCCTACTTTGTTGGTGGTCTCGGACGAGCCATGGTCCAGCCCTCGACCCGATCGCATACTCGTGGTCTTTGATATTTTGCTGCTGATGTGGCGTTCAAAAGACAACCACAAGGAACTAGAGGAAGAGGAGCTATAAACTGAATCAGATAGAAGGATGACCCGTTTGAGTTTCTTTCAGAAATTCATCTGGAGCCTTGGTCTTAACTTCGGTGATTCCAGACCCAACGCCAACCGTTCACACGCACCCATCAGTTTGGGATTTACATTCAGGTCTCTGACGGCCGGAAATAGCGGCTTTATCTTACACTAGTAAAGTAGGTCTTTGGGACTGCTCTCGAGCTGCAGAGTCAGCTACGAGAGGACACTGAGATAGAGATACTCCCTGCTGAGAACAGCCATGGGTGTTTCAATCAGGATTCAATGATCATGGGGTCTTCTACTCAACGCTAGGAAATCAATACAAAGTCTGATCACTTGCATGCAGGCTCTTATTATCTATTCTGCCGTTCAATAGCCTATTAATCTCCAAGCATTGAAGTCTCTTTGCAGTACGAGACTGGTATCCCAGCCAGTGACCCTCTTCCGAGATTCCCCGCCAACACGACTCAGCAGAACCGGTCTATCACTAAAACTCCGACCAAGAGACAAACGCGCAAATAGTGGCACCAATGACAATTTCTTCTAGTCCAAAAGCCTGCTCGCAAGGCCGTACACACTAATTCTCGTGTGCGTAGCAAGGAAAGGTTCAGGTTAGGCATTTTCATCTTGTCATGATCTGAATAAATTCAAGTGACGGCCGACAGGAGAATGCCCAGTTTGAGTAACCCTCTCTCAACTGTGATAGCACATAAACACACATCTGCATCTTGTTCTGTGACACACGGCTCCCGTGGATTAACGGCAATGCAATTGAAACCTACTAATTGCGATCCAGTCTCAACATCATCTTCGCACCACCCACTAGGCGTCACTCCCACAAAAGCAATTCCTGGAACCTTTTTCGGCCCATTAAAATCAAATAACGTGTTCTTGTCATGTTATTGATTCATCATGGATTCGGCCTTCCTTTTTTTAATCGTCGATAACAAGCGTGTATTGTCAGCGCCCAGAGGAACGTGACAAGGAAGAGCCGTCACAGTGTTTCAACTGTACTCATGATTATCGGATTTGACGAAAGTTTCCAGGACCATAAACGTTGGCCTCTCTTAGTTCAGACTAGTCCCGATGGTCAAGTGAAGAGTTCATGTTACGTTACTAAGTCGTTTCGAATGTCCTTTCAAGCCAGTATCTGTGCTTTCTTCGCTTTCTTCGCCTGCTGGGCCAGCATGGCACTCTGAGAGTATTGTGCCCGTGACCGGAAGGCTGTTGATGGCTTCTCGCCAAGTCTTGTGTCGAGATTACGACTGTCACGAGTCCCTTAATCGCAAATCTTTCAAACGGCCACAAGACTGACTCTCTTGGCCATTGTGACATTCTTTGAAGACATGGATATGAAATATGTGGAGTCGTTGGCTTACCACTCGCTGCAGAAGATCATAAGCTTGAGCTTCAGCTAGCTGTAAAGGATCCCCGACAATAGAAGCGGATGCAGTCATTGAGAACCCCAGATACAAAAGTGAAGCCACACTCTATCGTATGGCGCCTTTGATGTGGCATACATAATGCCATAAGCTTCGATCGTAATTGCATTGTTGAGAACCTTGTCCAGCAAAGACCGAACCTTGCTGTCACTTTGTTGTTGGAGTTGTCGCACCAATTGCAAACAATCCCTAGGTAGTGGACGGCAAATGCACCTTACACTAGCTGCATGCAAAAGTGTCTAGCATAGCATGTCATATTTTGTGGTTACTTTCCTTTGAATTATCGACGTATTCCTGCCGACCCCTTTTGAAGGCCCGTAAGTCATCGCCTGAACACTCTTCCCGTCAACAGCCGTGACTTCTTGCTCAATATGAGAGACTCGTCTGCCGGTGCGTCCCCCTTTGCCACTTGTAGGTTTTGCTCATAATCTCCTTATTCGGAGGGAACTGACTTGCTGTTGCTTGGGGAGTAGAGAATTGTTTCGTAGTCCTCGGCGCTAGATTTTCGCCCCTTGTTTCGGCTCGCATGGTTGGAAGGCAAGCTGAGTAGAGGTCATAGTCTTGGTGACTGAACGGAGTCTCGTAGACCCCTTTGGCATGCTCGTGGTCGGAACTATTGTTGGTGACGGAAGGATCATCAAAATACCCTTTGAAATATCATCTCTGGCCACTGGCTCGTCGGGCTCCCGGGGCAGGAATGCTGCTCCATGGATTCTGGCAGTGGCAGTGTTCCCGATGAGATCAATTTTGACGATATCATCGTCGTCCCGGACGTAGGGAAGTAAGCTATCGCCATGATTCATTGACTCTACCGGAAACCTTCTTCCGATAAGAGGACCACGGGTGTTGAATCCCTTGGAAAGTAGCGCAATATTTCGAATGTCTTCTCTTAAAAAGCGCATTTTGGGAACGCGGGCTTCGGACTGAGTGGCGTTTTCAAATGCGTCAAACAATCAATCCGAGTGGTGCCCTGTCGCCTTCATACTGGAATCCGATCCCGAGCCGAAGTATGGAGGACAGAAGGAGGATTTCTGGTCCCGAAGTCGTTCCCAACTCGTTGGGTTTTGATGAAAGCTAGTCAGTCCCTCGCAAGAGGGCCATGGTCTTGGTTTGAAGTTCAGAAGCAGAGGAGTAGGAGAGAAACTAGGGGTTGTGTATCTTCAGTGTCGGAGAGACACCTGGCAGAGGTATCTCTGTGGACCAGAGAAAGATCATCACGGTGGATGTCAACATGCGAGACAAAAAAGGACATTCTTCAGGCTGCTCAAAGTGTGCATGAGGAACATGTGGAAGTAGCTATTGGTGCATCCTTGAGTAATCAGAGTGGCCTTGCCCGTGCCGATGGTGAAGCGGATAGCACGATAATGGGCTTTCTGAGACTGACACCGGCGATGCACTCAGCTGCGCCGGTGCATACAGATTGTAAAGCAAGCCAAAACAAGAAATGCAGCATCATAAAGATCAAGCACCTGCGTGTCCATCATGACGATTAACATTCTCCTCTGTTTGATTTCCGATGTATGTTGAGGTCATTTCATTCTGACCTTAGGAATGTTGCCTCTTTAATCTTAAGGCTTTCGTTCCTCGCTGGACTGAGCCATTCAGATTATATAAAAGCCCTCAGAGGATGCGAGAAATACTTCGACATAATCTCTCATGCTGTTGAGCATAATCGGCTTGATAAGCTTGGACTTAACTAAGGTGACAATTCTCGCTGAGAAAGCGATAATCACCCAGTGATGAGTTGCCTTTTTGGGCCTCGTGACCAGCTATCATTAGCAGAGATTGGTCCAGATCCAAGCGAAGGCGCCTTGCCCACACGACAAGCAGAGGTTCTGCCAGGTCTTGTCGACGAGGCGCATCCAAGTATGGAGTAAACGACGCCATGAGAATCCATGCGACAAGGGGGGAAAAGGAGACCGAGTCGCATGAGCAATAGTCACACCGTTCGGATATGGAGGATATACGAAGTTTCGTTGGTCCACTATAGTGACAGAGTAATAACGCTGCGGTGTGTGTGCGGAGTGGGTTGGGATCAAGCCTAGAAGAATTCAGGATAGACGCTCTATAAGCAAGAAACTCTGTCTAGACGACATCCCTAGTGAGATGGAAAAGTGATGAAAGAGAGTGCTAGAGGCAGGCCAGAAGATTCAGTGGGCGGGTGCCCACAGTCATGGTTCCGGTTATCCGTGACCCTGTTCAACAGCAACACCGTCACCTCATATTCCAGCTTGTCTATTCCTTAAACCCCGTATAAAAACAAGATTCTATCGTGAATTATAGGCGAGTTGGTGCAATACTGAGCGAATGCCTGCCGCCAAGCTCAAGACGAAGCCCAAGTACTACCCTGACGACGACGAAACTGGGAGCACCCTTCGAAAGCGTCTGAATCCAGACAGATGGGATGACACGGCTCCACCCATATGATCATACGGAACAGCAGGACCTTGGAATCCTTGAGGGTACATATGCTGGGGCCAATACACTGGCGAATGGTGTCTTTCACGTCTGCTTAATTGACTGCGACCCCCAAGCTACTGCTGGGTCAGCTCAGACTGCCGCTGACCAAAATTTTACCTTTCTCGCATTCTGCATCCTGCTCCATCAGGGGCTCCATATCTTCAGACCCTAAGGACGACGTTTCCGTCAGCAAGATAACACTGGATGCTGGCCTGCCTTTCTGCTTTGAGCGCACGCCCCTGCAGCCATCGGATCTGCAACCTTAAACCGCCTGGACGAATCCGATGGACTCTGTTATGGGCAGCGACGTGGCTAGTGATAACACCGTCGGCACTGGCGACGATTATGACTGCAACTACACGTTGAAGAAGTATAAGGTACATGCTCTCCGCTCTAAGATCTTGCCAAAGATGCTACTTTTCCAACATGGTAAGGAGCTTTTGGAAAGTTGGCTTGGGAACGGTCTGGTCCAAAGGTCTTCGTAATGGAAAGTTGAAGCTAAATGTTCGAGAGGTCATAATGACCGTAGAAAGGCGATCGTCGAATCAAATCAAGTATAGTCTCGTGGAACTCAGCTCCTGTTGTATCTAGCAACTGCGCCGATGTCGCCATTGAACTCGCGCATCGGGCAATCCCTTCGTGGCCATTATGGGCGTGCTTGACTGCTAGAGATTACGAATTGAAGTATGGCACAATGATCCTGTCCCTCTCAATTGATGCGATGGGAATCTTGAACCTGCTGTTCTGTCATGTTCCGCGGAGAATGTGTTTAGCCCACCACGAGCTCTGTCTGTTCTCCCAAATTATGGCTGCGTCAGGGTGATATTAGAGCAACACGTTCTCAGCCCAAAGCCCCAAACGCTAGCCCATGGTTCAAGAGGGAGAACATCGTATTGCATGATTGAAAGTTCTTCTGGCGGTTCAGAAACCCACATAATCGAGGCTGAGGTCTCTCCCACAGAAATGTTCAACTTTGTATGCCTGCCTGACTGATGAATTTCAAGGTACGGGTCATAACTCAGCAGTTCCTGTCCGGGCCAGACTCACGTCTATTCCGGGAAGATAGCTCAAGACGTCTTCACTAGAATTATCGCAGCGCTTCTACAAGACCACCAATATACACCATCCCCAATACTCTGCCTGGACGACATATGTAATATGTAGAGCTCACCAACCTGGATCCGTTCACTGCCTATCCATTCTCTTATAGATTCAACTCTTATTCTTTTGATTGGAGTTTGAGGTCCAGTAACAATATGTAGTTTTCGCTTGGTCTGCTTTCCGGCCGATGCAACCGAGTCAGATATAGACCCATCGTTATGTCCAATCGAAAGCAGCCACACAATGGCGCCCAACTTCGCTCAAGAGTCGGTACACTTGATTTAGGTCAAACTGATGAATGTCGGCCGGAATTACAAATAGCAGTAACCACCTACCACCTGTGCCGGCCCTGTCCTCGTACACCTTCTCAGACCAACTGCGCCCAACCCCACGACTCAGTTTCCCTCTACCGATAGTTTTTTCAACAACAAAAGCTCTTCAGCGTTCAAAACCAATGATTCGAGATTCTGAATCCAAGCCACGTTCTTCAGCGACATATTCAGGCGGCGGCTCCGTACCTTTGTTGACAACTCAACCCCACCGTCGATCTACATCTATGTCGTTTGGCCCATCTCTTCATCACATACACATTCAGCCAGACTCTCGTAACATCTCACCATACTCACCCTACCAACCTGGCTCAGTCGTATAATGACTTTTACACATTGAAGTCTCGAAAGATCGTCCCTGGCACCACTGAGCGAAGGGGGGAAATGTCAGCGTCCACTTTCATAAACCGCGGCCTTGGACGGGCGAAGATGATCTCTTAGAAAGATAAATGGCATCTCGCTTCACCAGTGTGATTTTTCTCAGTGCTCGTGTCAGTACACAGTCGTCATGCAGAGACTTTTGTGCGTTCCGTCCGTCGTCAACGCTTGCACCGTTGCTACAATCTCCACAGTCTCCGAGGTTCTTCAACGGTTCGAGACCCTCTTGAATTGCGATTGTATTATCCTACCGCACAGTTAAGTGAACTAAAACGCCAAGGCGGCGGAACATTGACCATCAAGTAATCTTCCGCCTTTGCGGAGCTTTCTCCGTTTGGCCGTACTTCTATCATTTGGGTCGCAGAAGTCCCTTCGTCAACTCGTGTGGCATTTTTTCCCTGGATCCCAAGCACTCGCATTTCTCATAAAGTGAGGAACGAAAGCTTCAACCGGGATAATTCTTCGGAAAGAGCTGACCGTGAACTTGATCTCGAAAAGCTTGCTTTTTCACTATGATCACGAGGTGCCCAACAAGACACTGTTGTGATTCTCTTCTCATCTTCTCCTTGACACATTCTCTGAATACTTCGTTGATTTCAGAGAGCTCTCAGCCATTCTGAGAGAACATCAGCACATGAAACAAGCGATATCAGCCATGGCTCATATGATGGTGGTTCAAGGGAGCATTGGTCTGGAGACCCTTGCACCCAGGGATGCCAGCGCTCAATGTATCTCTAAAAGCTTTTATTTGAGACAGCATAGATTGTCCCTTCGCTCAAACTTGACCAATGCCAACAATCCGCTACCGCCTCCTCCCATAGCCGTCGACAATCCCTCAGCTTTAGACCAACCAAACATAGACGCCTACCATGTCGGAAGGATATTAGAGCTTGATGCAACAGCCTCCCATCCCTTCTTTCTCCCTGCCAGGATCTGTGCTCAGTCGTTAAATCCTGGGTCGGGAGACCTCAAGGCGGCCAAGGCCACCTTGTATTGGTCTACTCAACGATGGCCTTCCACTGCCTCATCCTGATGAATGACAATGATCACCATAGGTATCAAAGGGTTTCACGCAGCTGAATCCGGCTTCTCCAGTCTTGCCGGACAAATCGGTCGATCTTGGGGTTCGGAAAGGCGAAAGTCTACATGTGTTGTCTGTTGGAATGCCAAGTAATCAAATTGGAATCCGAAGATGCCCGGTGGAATGTTCGTTCAGTGTGAGCAAATGTGCGTAGGCTTTGTCCGTCTCATTCATTGCCTTCACTGTCAACCCTTAAATTCACCCTTGAACTCACTCTTTTGCGGTGTTTTCCCGCCTGCCGGTCGAGCTTCAAGGCGCCTGAGCGGGCAAGTTGCTTCCCACGTTCCGTGGCTCAGGCATGGGCCAAGAGTGCACTTGTATTCATCGATGTATCAGGTGTCGCTCTTGTTCGGAGTATAACGGAGCCGGACTTTCCTTCATCTTGTGTATCGGCTCTTTCTTGCAGCGTCTCGACCCAGGCCATCTCACATAGCTTCCACATAGTTCACGCTAGATGTACTGGCATGGATGGATGTTAGCTTATACTCAACTAATCTTGCGCTGACTGTTTATGTTTCCTTCACCTCTGTCACCAGCACACACATAAGATCAGATTGAGACATACTTACTGTAGTGAAGTTGACGCTTATGATGCCCGGGGTATCAAATTGTCAACCTTAGTTCAGTTTCTCTCATGTTTGGGGGTCTCGAAAGCTTTGATAAGCCTTTGGAGCCTTGATATTAATGTCAATAAGAAACACAAACACCAGACTTGCTGAACGGACGACAATTAGGTCGGTAGTGTTGGCAACCCCAGCAAGCACTATGAATATTATACACAGGGAACTCGCGCTCATTGTGTTCGGGCATGGACCTCATGTATGACGTAAACCCTCTACATTCTATGTTATGCGGAAAGGGTCAACGCCCTCTTCCCCCGAACCGCAATGGGTTTTCAGAAAGTACCCGTCTGATGAACATTGTTCATGAGGTGCCGTCAAGAGATTGCTGGAGACTCAGCTGCTTGATCTCCCTCGGGCCGGGCAGGGGCATCAATGTAGACCAGCAAAGACTCATCAGCCGGTCATCAGAAATGAGAGTGGCGTAGAGTAGTGTAGTCTAGACGACTTCTGCGTCTTGCTTTGTCCCGTACAGTTGAAATGGAAGTGAGATTTGGTGACGTTTGCAGACAGCTTAGTGGGGAGAGAGATGAAACGCCGTATCTGTCCCAATTTATACTTCCTGGCGATGAGGTGTGCGCGATTGCGTTGGTTGAATGCGGTCTCGCGCAGCGAACACAGCGTGGGCATGTATTTAGTGAGAGAGATCTTCATCCACGTCTGTTTGGCCTCCCGTCAGCTTAGAGAATACAGGGAAAGGGCGTGACTGGTCGCCCTTCTTGTTTGAATTCTCTTGCTGACTTGGGTGATTTAAAATTGTCCTGGTTGTTAGGGGGCCCAGCGTAAGAATGGCACCACAAAAAGAACTGTGTAACGAAGGCCAAAAAACATACAACACCGGGCATTCGCCGGTCGTCACCGACCCGACTACTACTCCAGCCCTCACTGGCTTATCTATGGGAGAGCGGACGGGATCCCGAGTTCTCCAGTGGGTATGGTCGTATGTGACAATTCCATGAGGTTGACAGCTACATCTAGCAAGGTGCATGCAATTTTGGGCCAGAGCGCAGAGTGCGGCGTGCTGTGACTCTCACGCATTACTTTAGACCCGAGAGATAACTGTTGACGGCAATTTTGCAATTACGACCGGGGCAAAGTACATGTATTTCAAGTCACATTCCGGCCAGCTCAAAAGACCGCTACAGGCGCTTTAATAGCGCTTTTGGTGATGATGTCGAGTACGCCAGGGCATTGCGGGCGAGCCAAACAGCTGCAATCGACTGGTTGTGAAAGTAACTGCCTTTGAAATGGAGTGCCATCCCTGCCCTTCCATAGACACGGGAGTCAGATCATTAGGAAGCAAATGAAACATTTGGGCTCAGCGGAACTTCCTGCGGGCAAGGGGTCGCCCCAGCGCAAGGGATGAGCAAGTTCTTATTGTTTCGCACAAACGGCAAGATTTCTCGGTGTCGGGTGGAGCACCAAGCCGGAGGTGTGGGGCAATCGGAAAATGGCTCCGGGGGTCATCGGCATGGAACCCGGGTCAAGTTAGGCCAACCTGTGACGGCTTCCACGTTTGACTCGCAGCTGGTTCTTCATTTACTTGTTCCATGACCGGTATCTTCTCTACCTCACTTTGGATTCCTCAGACGCAGGTGCGAACTGACTTGTCAGCTTGGAGCGGGAATCTCACTACAGAGCCCCTACTTCTTTGCGGATTACACAGCCTGAACAAGACTCTCGCGACACCTTACGCCCCTATTCGTCACATTGACCAAAAAGCTGGTAGATTGCTATCTCACCCATGAACTACGTCATCGCTGTGACGAATGCTCAAACAATCAAGATCTGCCGATGAAAGTGTCCATCGCCGAATCAAAGTCGCGACCCTATAACACGAATTGTTCTTTCAATTGAGATACTGCAAGTGCAATAGTCCAAACGGAACGAGCTTTCCTCCCAATTTCCAGCCCCACGGTCGCACGGGCGGGCAAACACGACATATTTCCGAGTCCAGACCCGAGATTTGTCAAGAGAATCACAGGAATTGATATCAACCCCGCCAACTTTGATATGCTCAGGCCATGATATTCAGAAGAACGGATGTTTATTAAATACTGCAATAGCCTATGGTCGCTGCGTTTGGAATCTCATCTTATGTTCAAGCTGAGGGTTACAAGAAGATTCAATCTGGGGGTTTTCCGTCATCAGCTACTTGCCGCCTCTGACTGCTCTACGCCACCATTCTCGCCTTTTTATGATACCAATACGACGCCCAGGTGTCTTTGATTCAGCCGCCGCCTTGATAGGACGGTCCTAGCTTCATGCTGCAGTAAGCAGGGTGAGGAGAGGGAGCCAGGCATCTTTGCACAAAACCGGTAAATGAATTGGGGTCAATCCTTTCCACATGAGGAGCAATCAAGAGCTAGAGTAACAGATCTTAGGCGAATTAAATCTGGATAGTCACGTGAATATTGAGACATTGTCTTCTCACTTGTGGACAACAGCTACCGTGGCGCAGCATTCACGGATATGGACACAAGCCTCATGCTGACTGTCGACTTTCCACGTCCTACATCACCTGATTACAAATTCATAGCCTGATCCATTATCCATCTTGAACCGCAACTTCGAGGGGTCCATCACCGGCGAAGATGTCTGAATCCATACGCGTTGGTCTTTTTCGATCTTTTACAAGTCTGTGGGCTTGGCTTCCCCCCCAATTCCGAATCATCCCTACTGGTAAGGGTCCATGGCACATGTGGCGCGAAGTCCTTCTGACATCTGTGCTTCTTGTCCTAGAGTCTCATCCAGAGTGAGCACCGGAAGCGTGAAAGTGTACCTCAACTCCATCTCCATCCCCTCACGAACTGCGTCCTCGGTTTGGGGAACTCAAGGTTTTTCTCGCTGACCTTAGACTTTCTTCCTTGGCAGCTGAGTTTCAGATGTGTTGGCGCACCTTTGGAGAAACAAGAGCTTCCGTGGCGTAACGAAGTGCCAATCTTCGTTAATGCTGTCGGAAATACGACGGTTTTGGGTACTCACACGGTCAAAGTGCCACCCCCGGATAGATTTTGAGCGAAGGCATCTGAAGTGCTAGCCAGCCTTCGCGAAGACAGGCTGTTCCCATACTTTTTCGACGGAGGACAGGAGGGTCGGTTCAAACGTGCCTTGTTGGAAATGCCAACGGAGAATGCACGGCTGATACCTTCAGTTCACAGAGAGCTTCAGCAAACTTTACGACACCCAGATTGTC
Organism: Colletotrichum sp. SAR11_59; assembly: GCA_025328345.1. Lineage (NCBI taxonomy): Eukaryota > Fungi > Ascomycota > Sordariomycetes > Glomerellales > Glomerellaceae > Colletotrichum > Colletotrichum sp. SAR11_59. The sequence goes on from JAKMXC010000421.1 coordinate 31,886, forward strand.
TTGTACGATCAAGGCTTTCCCATAGCAGCTTCTATGTATGTTGCAAGGTCATGGCTTGAAGAATGCATTAAGAACCACGATGAATGCTACTGCGATCTTCGCTTCGAATGTCTGCGGCGTCTTGTCGACCTAGGTTTATTGTACGATGAAGAACAACACTCTCTCTCAAAGGTAAATTGCCCGCGGGAGATCAACATAGTCGAGACAAGTCGCCTTCACAAACTCCAATATCTCGCTGTCAGCTATCGATGGCCAGATAGTCCACACACAAATCAGCAGCTCCACCAAGCCACGGAAAGCCGTTTCTTGGATGGATTCCCGACCGCAGACCTTCCACGCGTTTTTTGCGACGCTTTCACAGCAACAAGAATGTTGGGCTTTAGATATATATGGATTGATGCTTTTGTAAGTTTCTTACTGCCGTACTTGGAACGCTATCTTGGTCTTCCTGACGCATTGCGCATTAGTGTATCATGCAGGGAAAGTTGGGTGACTGGCACACGGAAGCTTCGAAGATGGCGTCGATATACGGCAACGCTATACTAACGCTCTGCTTTAGCGACGGAACCGACCAGAAGCTACGAATGCCCAGTGCCCATCATCAAGCACCGACGAAGCCCTGCAGAAGCGAGCGGCATAATTGCACTCTCGAAGAAGCCTCTAGGGCAGCATTAAGGCCATTTATCGCAGGAAAGATTTCAGAAATTGACAAGAGAAGCCCCGAGTCCATTTACCGCTGGCTCGAGTCTACTGGTAACTGTCCATTCAGGCCCGAAAATGAAATCGACCAACGAGGCTGGACTTTCCAAGAGAGATTACTGTCAAGAAGAGTCCTGAGTATCACGAGGAGCGGCCTTTTCTAGGATTGTTGCCGTCTTAGCGCAGCCGACACTAGACCTTCCGGCTTACGGGGTGATTATTCACTTGGTTTTCGAGACTCCGCTGAGAGAAAGGTCAAGAAACAGCTACTCACCAGGAACGTGTATTTCTCCGGGGATCTTTGGCCGACATTCATCTAAACTGGAGAAGGATCCTCACGGACTACACAAGAAGAAAGTTCTCGCGTATCAGTGACCGAGTCATAGCTATTGAGGGTGTGGTGCAATGCCTAGTAGCTGTCTTGAATGAGAAGTGTGTTCTGGGCATGTGTGAAGGGGACGTTGTCCGCTCACTCACGTGGTTCTGCGACCATACCACCGTCGAGAGTAAGAGTCGCAACGACATTACTGCCCCATCGTGGTCTTGGGCTTCAGTCACGGTTCCGATTCATTACAAGCTATGGCATCCTCTGAAAGGTTTCACAAACCGCAGGAAGGAGTCAGTACACCCATGCATTCGCGTCTTGTCTATCAAGGCCTCGCCGACGTACCCCGCCTCATTTTCTGACTTTACCGGGGTGGTCGTTCTTCGAGGTCCGCTTGCTTACGTGCAGCGGAATCTTCTGTCCCGTGAGGGATGCAAGCTGTCAATGGACAATCGCTGGATGAGAACTGGCCAGATATGCGACGTTATCTCGAGATGGGTCCGTGGAAGATTGCTTCCAAGGTCCCCGTACTGCCGATCTTTTGGGAAGGCGCTTCGAGGATTCACCAGGCCGTCTACTGTTCAGTCTTGGCTCCCGAAATTCAGAGCTGGTGTTTGGGAGAATCGGGGTCTTGGTCATTGCTTTTTCGCCCAGACCTTTATGCGTAAACGACCCTGATCTTTGCGAAGACGAGAGGTGTGACCCCGACTCCCCGCATCCAGACGAGTCTTTCGACACATCACGGTCATTGATCGCCGAAACTCCCCTAGCTTTCGACGGAGACGGCGTGAATACAGGCGCCAGGAGCTCTCGGTCAGACCGTCCAGGGTTCGCCGAAGCCTTTGGCTTCTCGTGGTTTTCAGATAATGGACCCGTTAGGAATCGGGACATCAACTCTAGCATTTCGCATTCGACGCTCGCCATATCCGGTGTGCCAATGCCTTCGAATAACCTCAGATCACGCAAGTCGGAAAAGAGGAAGAGAAAATGCGAAGGGACGACACAGACTATCAGGATTGTTTCATTAAATTAGCAGCCGTGTGCAGAACTAAATAGAGACTATTAGAGTAATACGTCTGAATCTACTTACTTTTATCAACTTACTTATCTTAAGCATTACTCTATAACATGAAAAGCGGCCACTTTTAGGTGAACCCTAAAGTGAGTGAAAAGCACTTAGACAGTGTATTCACTAGCTTATAGAGGCTACTTAGCTCTCACAACTCATGTAAGACTTCGAACTACTCGATCCTGTTATGAGTGTCTATTCTTGTGACCTGCCGCCATTGGAAAGATGATTGATTGCTTCAATTCCACCACCATGATCAAATAGCGTGAAGGATGTGGAGAGGCGTTCAAAATACTCGTCTCTCGACTTTGCCTGGCTAGATGTAACCGAGGAGCCTTGTACATTGACTGCCCCCTCCACACATCTTACATCAGGAACGTCCGGCTAGCTTGCGATTGTCAAGATTCTGCTATTTTGGATCCAGTCACATCTTCAGCGATGCATTTTCAACTGCAACTGTCGCAAGCTTTCTTCTTGACAATATCCTTTCAGCAGCTTCTGATCCACACAACTCTACCGCTCTATGGTAACTGAGCCACTGTCACCCAAATGTCCCTCAGCGTGGAGCCAGAAGTAGCACTTTTTTCTGCCACGTTTCAACGAACAAAAATCTAAGTACCAATCGTCAGCTATGGAATCATGTATACACCCAACCATAGTCGTCATGGGAAAGCAAGACTCACCAGACTGAGAGTAGCCCATGGTCATTGGAGTTATAGCCCCCTCAGCCGTCATGTCGAATGACGGTTCGTTGTTTGCCTTTTATTCCATCCAGCAGAAGGATACCATCTCACGTCCCACATTGTCAATCGCCATGCTACAAGCTTGGACAATGTAGAGAAATTAACAAATAATTGACTAAAGCGCTATGAGTCAGGGTTGCAATCTTGCTGAGAATAAGTCGCTGAACTAGCGTTCGTACTGACTTAACCAAGCATGTGATTCATGTCTCTACGTGATCGGCCTTGCCTTTTCCTTCCTGGTCGCACGAAGCGGCTCGGTAAGCCACACCAACTCGCTGGAAAAAGGGGCAACAAGAACATTCGGTGGCAAGGGGCCAGATCCTTCGTAGGCTCTTCGCCTAGAAAGAATATTCTGCCGCATCAGTCAGACTCAGGGTCGCAAGTCAAAGACACTGATCAAAACACCCGTTGTGTTGAAAGACACACCTACCATGAACTCCTCTCGTGGAAAAGGACAAATATGCTCACTTGAGTCTGGTGGTGGATCCCTTTACGGCCGAAGTATGCGCAACAGCATGCGCGATTGGCGTATCAAGCAAGGTGCACCTCCAACATGGCCGCTTGAAGTTCAAGACGGAAAGGCACACCACTAAATGCTTTCGCAAAAGTAACGTACACCCATAAAAGGAAGACACTCGCGATATGCTAATGCATACTAGTGCGAATCCCCCCTATTGTACTAGAAACTGCAGCTGCTTCCGCAATTTTCGTAACTTCAAACTCATCCATGCTGGTTTGCATAAAACACAGCAAAAGTTGACTGGTAGCTTGTTCAATTTGCGGTTGCGAGGATTCAAAAAGTCCTTATGGGCATAGCTCTCATTTTAGGGGTCCCTGCGCCTTTTTCTTCATGTAGCCACTTGATGGTCATGCTGGCACCAACAATGCTGGAATTCCACATGTCAGTGAGCCATCTATCTTGGGGATAGCGATGTGCCTAGCCTAAGTGCTGATTTGCCTTGTCTCGGCAGCTAGGGCTGAGTGAAGCGTTTATGAAACTGTTCGGTGAACTCACATCATCTTTCTCGGGGCGATTCGGTGTTTCTGGCTCGAGCCATAAACTAGCGAACTCATCAGTATGGCGCATTTGATTTCTTAGTTGTAGAAGGACAGCAGCGCAGTAGAACGGGCAATTCCCTTGGTCCTGTTCGGGGCGATAGGAAAGTGGTGAGCCCCGATTCAATATCTCGCAAATATCCGGCTGGCGATCGCTCTCTGCCGCAGCGAAGTGGGCGATGGCTGGAGAAACTGGCGTCTTGTCGCAGGGGTAGACTGAGTTTGTAGTGACGACGCAGCCCCCCCGCAAAAAGACTACGGCAAAATTCATCCTGTTCGCGGGCACAATCCGGGAAACACTATATGGACACTTTGACCTGTGCCCTCTACCGGTAAAGGAAAACAGTACATCGCAGGAGTAGATATTTGCGAGCATTTGTGACATTTGGGGTGTGGCATTTAGTTCCATCCAAGGGGCCAAGTATGTGGTTTGAGTTCTGTGCTGTGACACGCTGGTGCAGTTTTGAAATCGCAAATAACAGCATCACCGGAGGAAGCATCACGGTTGTCTGCGTACGGGTGTTTTATCCCCGGAGACTGAACATGGTGACGTGGGGTTTTGGAGGTTCCCAGTGGGAGCTTCTCAGCGGAATTCTTGCGGTTCTTCGTTGCTGCCTTTTTCGACTGGAAAAAAGGATGCGGTTGGGCTTGTCGCGGATGTAGATCCGGCTGCTTGTCTCCGAGACAGGGGCACTTAGCAAGGCGTGGGACTGCTACTAGTTGATAGAGCAGGCCTGGATGCAGTCTGTTGAAAAAGAGGGCACCACACGGCGCGGACTCGTGCCATCCCTTGCTCTGCCTCCATGCGAACGCCTGATCTGGTCTGTCAGGCTCTCGTCTCCGTTTCAAACTGTTCGATGAGGGCTACAAGATCGGATTGGCCTCGCGATGCAGATAATATGATGGAAACGTCGACACGCGCTGAGACTGGCGCTGTACCGCCGTCAACGCTGACGACCTTCGCAGTCAGCAATCCATATTCTTTCAGATTGTGCACGTAATCCACCATCCATGTCCTAACGGGGGAGGGACAGTGGGCCTAGAGGTTGTGCTTCGTAACGTCGTTGTTTATCATTATCGTTATGAACATGGCCGTCTCTTCATCCAATGCGAAGGATGACACGCCGAAACCACGGCCAGTACGTCTCTTGTATCCAATTCCCAAGCAGTTGCAACACTGCAAACACCTTGTAAATCCCCTCGATTGTCTGCGTAGATCCAAATGGGATCTTGTGCCAAAGGTTGGTTTTCCCATTCGCGGCACGCGTCGCCGCAACAAAGTACCACTCGTGTCCCTGCACAATGATCCCGGGCAAAAGCGTCAGCCCGGCCGCTGCCGCCGGCGAAGGCCGGGGCCTTCGAGTGTCGTCTCCAGTCCGGGGAACCACTACACCACCCCTGACCCGCGTGACGAGGTCATCCAGCATATCCCAGTGCGCGAGAAGCCAGGCGGCCATCTGATTCTGTGCCTGTGTCCAGTCATGCCCCGTGAGCTTGGTTTCCACTGAGAGTGCGATGGGGCGCTGGAGGAGCCCAGCGGTGTCAGTGTGGTTGATGGACTGGAATGGGGAAGCGAGAGTCGTAGCAATCAGCTCGGGGGGGTCGTCTTTGACATAAACGCAGAAATCGACCCTCTTGTTATGATGGGCTATTTTATCGAACCGCGCGTAGTCCGCGTGAATCTGGGCCGTGGTACTGAGGTAGTTGCAGTCAGAAACGAGGATCCAAGAGGGAGGCTGGGGGGTGGGGAGGTAGGCGCACCAGCTACAGACGCCCATCTGCTGGAAGTGGCGGAGGGCGGCATAGAGCAAAGGATAATGGACAGCACAGTTCCATTGGCCCTCGTGATGGCCCACCTTCTCGGCATCATCAGCTTGTCGCCATATCTCTTTGACCCACTCGACAGTTGGCGTAGGTCCCAGTTGATCACGGCTAGAGAGGAGTGTTGAATCCTGGGCAGCACGACGCGGCGGAATACGGGCGAAAGACTTGTTCTTGACCCAGCTGAACTGTCGACTGCGCTGCGCCTGGGAAACGAGGGAGTTCTGTGGAAAGATAGTGGTTAGGTGACTGAGGCGACCAAGCCAGACAGATGAGGCAGGAAATACAACCAACCTTGTGTGTGGGGGAGACAATCCCACTGCCCTCTGCGAGAGTCTCTATGCGGCTCTCGAGATCATCTAACAGAGCAGGTCGGTCCATGCCACTCCCGAAGCTGACAGATTCGATGGCTTCCTCCAGACCCATGACGGCCTTTTGTTTCCGTGGACTCGGTTGGCGCGGGCGCTTCTTCCCCCTGGAAGCCGATGTCTCAAGGGAATGTGCTGAGCTGTTGATGGAGGAGGTCGTGGTGACGCTTCTCGAGTCTGCATCCGACACAGCGGCCTCCGAAGCCATCGTCCCCATCGTCCTCTGTTGTTTCGGCGCCCTCGGGGTGGAGTTGGGGTCAGGGAGGGGTGCCGACGGCTGCGATGAGTTTGTGTTCTGGGCGTTGGCGTCGTCCTCGGCGGGCTCGTCATCGTAGTATTCTTGCATGGTTGTGTCCATGTTCATGTTGGGACTTTTTGGGGGCGAGGGCAGATGGTGCGATGGCGATGTCGATGTTGGTGCCCGCTTGCGCTTGCGGCTGTTGTTGTCGCTTTCGTGGTGGTTGAGATATTCGGCAGGATACCTGGGCAGAGAGGATATCCAGGCGAGAACGCTATCTTGCGACTGCATCAGGACTGGATGAGCAACAGCGAAGCGTATCAAATGGTCGACGGTTTGACAATGCGTGGATGCTGGGCTTGTCTTGTGGATGGGTCAACAGCATTGTGGTGCGGGTTCGGGGATTTGATTTCGGACCACGGTCGCGGGGCCACAGCAGCGTAGCGTCACTGGAGCTTGGGGGTTGGTTGGCTGGGTGACCTGTCAGGGTTCAATGGGTGCCCTGTGCCAGCTTACCTAATGGAGCACTTGGGGGGCGGGTACAAAGTGGTGTGGGGCACTCTCCGATTTCCCAAGCAGATTTTGCATTCAGGATCATTTCGGGAAATCCCCAGAGCCAATGGCAGCTACCCGACGTACAAGGCCACCTATGCACGGGCCACCCCAGCTGCTTACTCAGATTCTTGGTGTTCCCTGCGACCAGTGACAACGCGTCGTGTTAGGTAAGGTAGTAAGTAGCAGACCCCTGAGGAGAGCAACGCCACATCGCCCGCGCCACATCAAGCACAGCCATATCGAGCACGGCCACATCGAACACCATTATTGGAGGTATCCGTTCACCAATCGACAGTTTTTCCTTGGCTCTCAACGCCATGTCCATTCCAGGGGTCCAACGCTTGCAGACGATGGCGCGCTTAACACACACAAGAACACACCCACTGAGGAGCTGATGATGCATGACGCAGAAATCCCCCCCGCTCCAACCATTACCAAGACGATGCCGGTGGCCACTCCAATACGGATTGCGGCTTATTCCGCTTTTCGAGCCTGAAGACAGGCGGCCGAGACTTCAACCCTCTCGTCAACTCTCAGATCCGGCCGCGTTTAAATCTATTCGTCCATGCCGTTGCACCATTACCAAGTCCATCTGTGGTCGGAAAGAAAACAAAATATGATGATACGTCGGTCGTGATGCCGTCTCAAGCACTGCCAAGTAGAGGCGTCACGCGAGTTGGGTTACTTAGCATGGAAAACCAATTCCGGATACCTTTATCCAATGCGAGAACAAGTTGACCATGACAACTTCATTCGAAGCCTCGGTGAAGAATTCCTAGTCGCCTGCGAGGGGGCAGGGGTCGTTCCTGGCTGATTCTCACATATCATTCGGTACCGCGCAGCTCCCATTACTGGCACTCAGTCTATCAACTGTCGTGGCTCGCGACTGCGAAGATCTACATGCCGGGAACTCTTTACCTGCCTTCACTCTACGGCTCACAGCACTTCAAGCATTCTTCTCGTCGTACAAGACGCAATTCAAACGCTGGCAAGCATCAGCCATCATCCACAGAAATGAATAGTGACATCTTTGAAATTACAAGTGACAGCATACCAGGAGCTTTCCCATCTTTTGATGCTCCGAAGCGACCGTGCCCAGGAGCAGGGGCGAGTGGACATTCGTGTCTACCATCACATGCGATCCTTCTCGCAAGTTCGTCAGTATCGCACTTATAATAAAGAAGCCGAAGACGAACCCTGCGACGGACCTAGTACTGGATCCTGCTACAGACTCTCGGTGTCCATGAGTGTCAATTGTGCACGCGAGTTGACCGATGGGGACAGTTCCACCGTTCGAATCACACAGCACACACCCGAGCAGACGACAAATGGATCGAGTGGTTTCGCATGTCTTGCTGCGGTGTTTTGTCTGTGGAACGTTGTTGCCTGCTCTCTCGGATACTATATGAGCCAATTCATTTGTGTCCTCCAACCTAAATGAGGATTGTGTCCTTCAACCTAAATGAGGATTAGAGATATTGCGCTCGTCGAAGACCATGATGTTTTGCATGCGGTACCTCGGACGTTGTCAGGTTTGGTTGTGGAACTATTCACACGGACCTCGTGTATATGGAAAGAGGAAGAAAGATGGAGGGCAATTTCGGGATGTCTAGATACTATGCATGCGCAGTCCGTGGGTTCTTCATGTCCGGTTCGTGTCAGGCACATGTAGCTTATGTTGGCCCGGCATAGGAGCAGAACTAGAATCAAAACCAAAGTGCCAAAGACATTTTGAAAGCCACTTCACCACAGCGTCCAATAAGTCCGGGCCCCAAACAGCAGGGAAGCCAGACTCTTGAAGCATAAGCACAGAAATCCATGAGATGAGCCGATGATGCTGGAAGAGTGAGCTGGGATAGATCTCCAATACGAAGTCAAATCAAAAGCACTTTGATGGTGGAACCAGACTCCCAATACCCAATCGAGTCAAACAAAGGCTATTGCTCTCTTGAACTGGCCTGGGCCAGATGCGGGAGTTCATCCGTCCTCTTCAACGTTCCCACTCTCCACCCTCAACCCATCGATCATCACCCTAGCTACATCCTCTTTTCCGAAACTCTTGGTACTGATGCCTCTCAGGTTGAATACCTTGGTCACGATGCCTGTGCACGAAACCACAACTGCAAGACTTCGTTTTCAGCTGCAGCTGTGTCAAATATCTTGCGAGATTCTTACGTGCAGCGCAAGTTATATGCATGGCATGGCTTGAATATTCTCGAAACGTCTGGCTGTTTTGCAAGCTCTATGTGTCTTACTAGACACCACAAGAGTTGTTTTTCAGAAAGTTTTAACTGCCCAATCTATCCTATTACCATATCGACTCGAACCCATCTATTTGCAGGCGAGACACAATCACTTGCCTGGATCGAATGAGGTGGATCATCCTCATTCGGCACCAGACGCTGTTCAGCTTTTGCCTAACCGCCGTTACTCAGAGTAAACCTAGAGGCAATCCGACAGGTTATAGATGTTGCTGGAATCTCAAACTTGAGGCCCATAGTACACAGTAAATGTGGCGGACGGTCGGAAGCAGACATTTGTAGATTTCGCCAAATTCCCATTGATATTCTTGCTGCGCTACAAGGTGATGCCTGTTCGGTAATGGGCTGGCCCGCCGACACGCCTTCACGACATGGACAAATACTTCATGCCTTCTCACGCCTCGATGCTGGAGAATTGGGAGAAATGTACCAAATCATGATCTATAGTGCGACTGACCTAGTGAGTGGGTGAGCCTTGAAAGGTCACTTGGATGAGGCTTGGTAGCACCAATACGTACGTTCAAAATAAATCTACCAACGATGAGCTATAAAACCGTGCGATATGAGAATCCGATGTATCTCATGACAGTGGCTGTCTCATTCAGATCACTGCATTGCAAAGAGTATGTTGAGATTCTCCGAAAGATGATATCATCAATTCATCATGGTAAGTTTGCTCGTATCAAGACGCAGAGTAGACCCCGTCTGGTGAATGTGGTCGGAAGACCGAGAAAAGGCAAAGAAGGCAGCCTCAAATCGGAGCCACGAGCGTCAGACGTCGCCGGAAGAATTCTGGTGTGCTTTTGCTCCAGACTCTGCGTTTTGGACACGTGCTCAGAAGACAGCAATCGGCTTCTTCTCGACGATTCCATGGACCCATTGTGATCTGCGTAGAAACTAGATGTGTCCGAGTCGGGCCAGCGGACAGGTATTCCCTTAAAAACACACGGGAATTTCGGAAATTCGTTGGATTCTAAGAGCAAATTTGCGATAGCTGCTCGAGTTTCAATCATTTTTGACTGCCTTTTTCCACGCCAATGAGTCAAGCTCGAGCATGTCGATGATATCCCAGGTTGCCCAAGCCTAAAGCTTAGTGCTTCGCATACTGCAAACTGTCGTTCTCTAAGGTGAAGAGCCTGATTATGAGGAAGTTTATGTTATAGAACCGAAATGAGCACATCCAAAAAGTCATTCGATCCATTTGCGTGCCCTCCCCTAATATCCCAGCGACTTCCGGCCGGCACAATTATTGCTGAGGCTTGCGCCTGGCTTTATCGACCTTAGCCAATCAAAAGGGCACGTGTCATGCTAGCCGGAACATAGGGAAGTGTGTTAAAGTGCCGAGCCAGGAAAGTGGTGCACTTTGGGGGAGTCGTCGGGGCCATCGGCAGGGATACAGGACAGGGTAGAAAACCCCCGAGGCATGAGACTGGAGGGTGGCACGCTGCACTCAGATTCTGCACACAAGCCGCCTCCAATGTCTCGTGTGACTGCGACATCTTTTACCCATTGAGTTGCTCCTCAGCGTTCTTATCATGGCATGAGCCAAACCGGCCTCAGTACATCATCCTCACCACACAGCGACGAATGCGCATAGCCAGACGAAATCAACACCGAGTATTGCCACAAGTTTTTGGTAGCGGTCATGGATGTTTTCGACAAAGTATGGCGACGACATCTTGATGTTGAAGGAGTGATAGTTATTTGTGGTAGTGTGAAGAGGGAGATGCCCTTTGCCCCTGGAAACTCGCGCCCTCTGTGTATACCCCGTAGGTAGCTGTAGATGTTTCTTTAGCCTAGGCTATCCTAGCCCTCGTCGGAGTCATACGGCAGTCAAAAAGGTGCTCCCCCAAGCGGCAAACTATTAAAGAAAAAGTAAGAAAGGAAGAAGGATTGCCACAGATTTCGTCAGCATCATCACGATAGAGCATTTAACTGCCCGCTTTGAGGTTTCTCTGCGTTTAGCTCTATTAAGGAAACCTTTCCAAACCCCTTCTAAACCCTCGGTCAACCTCCCTGTCTATCTCACCACACCGCGGTTCTCTGTGAATGACAGCTGCACCATGGCCGTTATGGGAAGAAAGGTCAACAAAGAAGGAGGATATGAAAACTAGCTGGTATCCCACGTCATACGACTGGTCCAAAATGTAGGTTTCTAGAAGCAACATTTGCTGACGATAGTAATCAGAGTCAATATCATTCCGCAGCATCAATTAACCCCTGCTGCGTTATGAATCTCCACTAAAAGGTGTAACACTAGAAAAGCTTCGTCATGCCTACACAGACGTCGCCAAGCCTTTTCTGAGATAACTATGTGAACCTCCATCTTATTGTTCTAGTGCATATCTATCACAGGCGTAGAAATAAGTAGATTTAGGTACTATTGTGATGCCCTTAAGTATCTGAGGCAGCCTCACGCCTAGAGGAAGGTATAAGGTAACTTACTTCTAACTTACTTATTTAGACTAATAATATTCTAGTATATTAAGATCTATTCTTTAAAAGGACCTTTTATATTAGACTTTAATTTAGAAAAAATTAAGCTATTTTATTCTTATAGATATTATATATACGTTATAGCTAGTTTATAATAGTTATAAGCTTAGTTTATATTATACCTTTAAACTACTATTTATAAAATAAATTATAACCTTATTTAATCTATTTTATATCTATTATATTCTACTTTAATTCTTAAACTTAGTTCTTATAAATATCTTTAATTTATAGTATACTTCTAATATAATAGTAACTATTAACCTAAGTATTTTTTATAAACTTACTTCTTATTATAACTTCTTAGTTTAATATATTACCTTTTAAGTAGAAGTAAAAGCTAAGGACGTCTAGAAATATATTAACCTAGATAATACTTCTAGTACTTCTTCTAACTTAAGCGAAGTTAAAGGTATACCTTTATTTAATAACTAGATTTAGAAAGAAAATAAGAAGTAATATAAATACTATAAAGTAGAGTAATATTATAGTTAGCTAGCTAATAGTAAGGTTTGCTAATAGAAGTTAGGGATTAACGCGTTATAATAGTATATAGGGTTGTAGTTATAGGTTATAGGCTGATAGTAGATTAGGTTTTTAGAGACTAAGGTGATTAGTCTTAGACTTAATAAGTAATTTATAGTAAAAGTAAGCTAAGAGTATCCTAAGGATAAATACTAAGAAGTTAATTACTAAAGAGCTATAGGAGTCTAACTATAAACTAAGTTTAAGGTTATACTATATATAAGTTCTAAATAGTATTATTTACTTTATTACTATCTTTTATTCTAATAGAGTCTATCTTTACTAAGTATAGCCTCTATATCCTTAGTATATAGATCTAATTTTCTATCTTATTATTATATAACTTATACTATAGTTCTTCTATACTAAGTAAGTCCCTATTATTCCTATAGTCCTATAGTATAAATATTCTACCTTTACTACTTAACGCTTAAGTAGGTTAGTCTATTATTATCTATATATAATAAGTTATAATATTAGGTCCTCTCTTTAAAAGTCTTATCCTTAAGACTTAATATAAGTAGGTTACTAGTTTTAGGTTAGGGATCTATTAATTATACTTCTTAATTACCTATAATACTAATACTATATTAGGTTATATTTAAAAACTAAAGCAGTCTAAGTTAGTACTTTATTCTACTTATAAAGACGTCTTTTATCGCTTTAGTTCTAATAATATAATACTTTATACTTATTATTTCTATATAAAGCATATATATTAAATAGTAGAAGGTATAAAAACTTATTAAGGTTATAAAACCTTAAAGCGCTTTTATAATAGTCTAGTAGTAGCATTAAGTTATAAGTTCTTACTACTTTTTCTTTTAGTAAAGTAATTATACTAACTAGTTATAGTAAAGAAGCTAAGTAATTAGCGTTAAGAATAGGAGGAGAAGGAAGAGTAAGCTAGTAATACTTTACTAAATCTTTATAAGAAGTTAGTATAAGTTTAAGCTAAGGTAGCTAAAGTAGTAAGTTATTTATTATATATTTATATAATTTAAAAGAAGGTAAAGGAGCATTATATAGAAACGTTTTCTTAAGGTATATAGAAGTTAGAAGAGGATAATATTCTTCTTATATTAGATATATATAAAAGTAGTATAGTAGGCGATCTTATTACAACCTATTATATATAGATAATAATAGACTAACCTACTTAGGCGTTAAGCAGCAAGAGTAAAATATTTATACTATAGGACTATAGAAATAATAAGGACTTACTTAGTATAGAAGAACTATAATATAAGTTATATAACAATAAGATAGAAGATTAGATCTATATATTAAAGATATAGAGGCTATACTTAGTAAAAATAAACTCTATTAGAATAAAGGATAGTAATAAAGTAAATAATACTATTTAGAACTTATATATAGTATAACCTTAAGCCTAGCTTATAGTTAGACTCCTATAGCTCTTTAGTAATTAACTTCTTAATATTTATCCTTAAGATACTTTTAGCTTACTTTTACTATAAATTACTTATTAAGTTTAAGACTAATTACTTTAGTCTCTAAAAACTTAATCTACTATTAGCCTATAACCTATAACTATAACCTTATATACTATTATAATACGTTAATCCTTAACTTCTATTAGTAGACCTTATTATTAGCTAGCTAACTATAATACTTTAATTACTCTTATTTAGTAAGTTAACTATTAACGCCTACTAATAGTAAAAAGATAAGTATATCTTCTTACGCTTTAGCTAAATCCTCTACTTTAAGATCTTTATCTTCCTTATATAACTAGTTTTAGAGTTTAATATAGGAACTTACTAACGTTAAAAACTATAATATACTAAACCTTAAGTATAACTCTAATAGAGAAAGTTTCTTTACTAAGGAAGGATATAAAAAACTCTAATATATTATCTAGAAATAAAATATTAAATCTAAAGAGATATAAACCTTTATTAACGAAAGTAAGTAGGCTATAAATAGCTTTAATAAATAACTCTAGAATATTAGATAAACTTATAAGAAACTAGAAAAAGATATTAAGGGAGATACTAACTTAAAGAAAGTTTAAAAACTCTAAGATGAACTTAATACTTTCTAAGCTACTACTAATATTATTACTACTCCCCTTAGAGGATAATAAAAACTTAAACTTAATACCTTTATTACTTATAATAATACTTTTAGATAACTTAAGTTATTCCTAATCTAAGTTAAAAACTATTAAAACTTCTATTATAGTAACTTTACTAGCTAAACTAAGAAAGTAGTTTATATAGCTACTTACTTTTATAAAAAAGCTTTTAAGTAGTTTAAACTTATTTAAGAAGAATTCCTTAAGTATAAAATACTAAATAAATATTCTACTAAGACCTATAATATCTATAGTAACTTTTAAGGATTTAAAGATACTTTATACTCTCTCTTCTAAGATCCTAATAAGAAATAATAAGTAGAAAGAGAACTAGTATAGCTATAGTAAACTAAATCTATAAAGGAATATACTACTATATTTAGATAACTTAGCGTCTAACTTAACCTTACTAAAGAAACTAAGATCTTTATATTCTACTAAAAGCTTGAGGATAAAGTTAAAGATAAGATTATTAAAATTAACTACTTTAAAGACTTCTTTTAATATACTAACCTTACTATTAAAATTAATAATTAACTTTTTAAACGCTATAAAGAAAAAGGCGAAAAGCGATAAGGATTAAACTCTAAACGTAAATACTAATAGTAACCTTAGTAGAAATTTAACTACTAGTAAAATAATAATAGACTTTATAATAATTAGAGTAATATATAATAAAGTACTACTTATAGATAATATAGTAGACCTATAGATCTTAGTATAATAACTAAGCTTAATAATAAGAAACCTTAGAACCTTAAGTGCTATAACTATAATAAATAAAGATATATTACTAAAGACTATAAGTAACCTAAGAAGCTTCCTTAGAAACTAATAGCTAAGTAAACCTAATAAGTTAATATAATCGCAAAAGTATTATATATATTATAATCTTAAACTAAATATTATAATAATAACTATTAAATTTACTTTAAAGATAAAGAGATATTAAGATATTACTTAAAAAATAGTAATCTAAGATAAACTAGATATAATATAACTATCTTAAACCTCTATTTTAAGACCTTAGTAATAATATATACTAGTAATAGTAAAATTATAAGAAAACTAGCTAAATACTTTAACGAAATACTATAAATTTAGTAGTTTAAACCTATTAGTACCTCCTCTATATAAGACTAAGAACTAAAGAATAATAATAAATAAAAGCTTATATACCTCTAGAAAGCTAAAAGCTTATACTTAAAATAAATCTAAAAAGAACTTTATAATCCTCTATAGGAATTATAACTAAAAGCTATACTTTTATATATAGAATAATATAAAAATATATATAGAAATCCTACTAAGATTAAATAAATTAATTAAGAACTTAATAAATAAGTTAAAGAAGAATCTAAAGAAGAACTAAAATATTAATATAATCTTTTAATAGAGTAATACCTTCTTAGTATAACTAATAACTAGACGTTTAGAGAAAGTAAAAGTTTACTTTATAACTTAGATAAACTTTATAATATTACTTATTAATATATTTAGATAGAGATTACTTATAGTTTCACTCTTAGTATAAATAACTTTAGCTCTAAAGAGGAACTTAATAATAAGGGAAATAGAATTAAGTAATTCCTAAAGTACTAAGAAATTAATATACTTTAAGGTAAATAGTAATACTACTTCTATAGTACTTTAGTAAATTAATAAGATAGAAACTATACTTCTTAGCTATATATAGAAGACTATCTTACGCTAAGAAATAACTACTAACTTTATTAAACTTTCTTTTAGTTTTAATATTTCTATAATAAATATAAAGAATATATAGGAGAGAAGTATAATTACTAGTTCTGCTTTAGAAGATATAACGATAAGCCTATCTATAAGATTTATTTAATATCTAGTATAATTAAATAGACTATAATACTATTTAAAGATAACCTTATAGTTTTTAGACCTAAGTTTTAGTTTCCTATAAGATATTAATATAATAATAATATGAGGTAGGATAAATATTAATAAAATAAATATTAAGTTTACTACTAGGAAAAGGTATATACCTAGAGAATTATAAAGGATAGACCTAAACCTCTATAGGTTAGAATCTATAAGAATAGCTTTTTAAAAGCATAATAAGAAAGAAAATAGATTACTTACCTTAGATAATTAAAGTAGTTAAAAAACTAAACTTACCTACTAATAATAAATTATAATAAGTAACTAAGAAAAAATCTATTTACTAAATATCATAAAGATATAAGAATAACTTAAAACTTAAAGTTACTATTAATAAATAAATAATACTTATGCTAATTAATAATAGAGCTAAAATAAATTTTATTACCCCTTAAGCTATTAATAAGCTAGAAGTATAATAAAGAGGAAAAGAATAACTATACCCTCTATATATAATAGAAGGAGAAGAATTTAAATATAAAAGAGGTATTATCTATAATAAGATTATATCCCTTAAGATAAGCTATTTAAATTAGAAAGAAAGAATCTAATTTAATATTACTAATATAGGAATATATAACATAATACTAAGATTACTCTAGCTATAAATAAATAACCTATAGATAGATTAGAGTAATAACTAACTCTCTTAAGACTATAATAATTTAATCCTTAAGTAGCCCTATTAGAATTAAGCCTTAAATAAGTTAATATAATTAAGAATAGTAAAATAATACCTCTATTACTTTAAAGTAAAAGAAGCTATATTAAGACTACTAAAAATAATAGATCTAAAATAAAAGAATAATCTACTTCTATCTATCCTAGAAGAATATTAAGTTTATAAGAAACTCTTTATAGCTAAGTTAGAGACTAAACTACTAGAATATACTAATTTTAACTATAAGATCCCCCTTAAGGAAGGAAAAGAACTATAATTTAATAAGATCTATAAACTTAACCTAATAGAGATAGAAGTTTTAGATAAATACTTTAAAGAAAACCTTAGAAAAAGTTATATTAAACTTTTAATATTACTAGTAAGAAGCCTAATCCTATTTATACTAAAGGAAAATAGAAAACTATAACTATATATTAACTACTATATACTTAATAAAATAATAATTAAGAATTACTACTTACTACTACTTATTAATAAAATAAGATAACTTCTTTATAGAGCTAATTAGTTTATAGCCTTTAACTTTAAAAGAGCTTATAACTTAATTAGAATAAAGTAAAGCGAAAAATAAAAGACTACCTTTAGAATATAAAAAGGATATTTTAAATACTTTATTATACTTTTTAGTCTTACTAATACTTCTATAATATTTTAAAATATAATTAACTAAGTCCTACGTAAATATATTAATATCTATATAGTAGTCTACTTAAATAATATCCTTATTTTCTTACTTATATTTAAAAAGTATAGAGAAGATATATATTATATCCTATAAACCCTTTAAGAAACTAAGCTTCTAGTTAAACCTAAGAAAAGTAAATTCTATATATAAAAAGTTAAATACCTTAGATTTACTATTACTCTTAGAGAAGTTTAAATATTAGAAAATAAAGTTAAAGCTATTAAGGAATAGCTAATACCTAAGAACCTATAGTAATAAAAGCTATAATTGCGCTCCTATAATCGTAGTTCCACTTTTGCAACAGTTATAAGCCTGTTTTACCTAGCTACCTCTATACTATAATAGCAAAAGTAGGCGTTATCGTAGGACGTTCGCATATTAGTCGTAGGTTTAATTCCCACTTAAGTCAGCTGTTTTTCCTTTTCTTATAGGGTAGTACCCTCTAAGTAGGCGCGTAGCGTTATTTTCAGCCTATAGGTAGCCCTATAGACGTACTCTATAGCTTAGGGGGGTGTATAGTAATAAAAGCTATAATTATACTCCTATAATTATAGTTCTACTTTTATAATAGTTATAAACCTATTTTACCTAGCTACCTCTATACTATAATAGTAAAAGTAGGCGCTTTATAGGATGTTTATATATTAGTTGTAGGTTTAATTCCTACTTAAGTTAGCTGTTTTTCCTTTTCTTATAAGGTAGTGCCCTCTAGGTAGGTATATAGCGTTATTTTCAGCCTATAGGTAGCCCTATAGATATACTCTATAGCCTAAGGGGGTATATAGTAACAAAAGCTATAATTACGCTCCTATAATTATAGTTCCACTTTTGCGACAGTTATAAGCCTATTTTACCTAGCTACCTCTATGCTATAATAGCAAAAGTAGGCGTTATTATAGGACGTTCGCACATTAGTCGCAGGTTTAATTCCCACTTAAGTTAGCTGTTTTTCCTTTTCTTATAGGGTAATACCCTCTAGGCAGGCATATAGTGTTATTTTCAGCCTATAAGTAGCCTTATAGATATACTCTATAGCCTAGGGGGGTATATAGTAATAAAAGCTATAATTATGCTCCTATAATTATAGTTCTACTTTTACGATAGTTATAAGCCTATTTTACTTAGCTACCTCTATACTATAATAGCAAAAGTAGGCGCTTTATAAGATGTTTACATATTAGTTATAGGTTTAATTCCCACTTAAGTTAGCTGTTTTTCCTTTTCTTATAGGGTAGTACCCTCTAGGCAAGCGTGTAGCATTATTTTCAGCCTATAGGTAGCCTTATAGACGTACTCTACAGCCTAAGGGGGTATGTAGTAATAAAAGCTACGCTTACGCTCCTGCAATCATAGTTCTACTTTTGCAATAGAACCTTAAAGAAGTCTAAAGATGTTACAACCTGTAAATAAGGATAATAGCTGAACAACCTACTTAGGCGTTAGGCAGCTAGGACTAGATATTTATACTATAAGACTATAAGAATAATAAGGACTTACTTAGTATAGAAGAACTATAGTATAAGTTATATAATAATAAGATAAGAGATTAGATCTATATACTAAGAATATAGAGGCTATATTTAGTATATATAGAACTTATTAGAACTAAGAATAGTAATAAGGATAATAGTACTATTTAGGATTTATATATAGAATAACTTTAAGCTTAGTTTATAGTTATACTTCTATAGCTTTTTAGCAATTAACTTCTAGTATTTATCCTTAAGATACTTTTAGCTTACCTTTACTGCAAATTACTTATTAAGCTTAAGATTAATCACTTTAGTCTCTAAAGACCTAATCTATTAGTAGCTTATAACCTATAACCTAAATTACAACTTAGTATACTATTACTATATATTAATCCTTAGCTTCTATTAGCAGACCTTACTATTAGATAGCTAACTATAATACTTTAATTACTCCTATTTAGTAAGTTAACTATTAATACTTACTAAATAGTATAGATAAGATATCCTCTTATACTTCTACTAAATCTCCTACCCTTAGATCCTTATCCTCCTCGCGCAACTAGCCTTAAAGCTTAGTATAAGAACTTACTAACGTTAAGGATTATAATATACTAAACCTTAAGTATAACTCTAATAGAGAAGGTTCTTTTACTAAGGAAGGTTATAAAAAACTCTAGCATATCATTTAGAAATAAGAAGCTAAGACTAAGGAAATATAGACTTTTATTAATAAAAGTAAATAGGCTATAAATAGCTTAAATAAACAGCTTTAAAACGTTAAAGAAGCTTATAAGAAACTAGAGAAAGGTATATATAAAAATACTAACCTTAAGAAAATTTAAGAACTCTAAGGAGAACTTAACACCTTTTAAGCTACTACTAGCATTATTACTACCCCTATTAGAGGATACTAGAAACTTAAGCTTAACGCCCTAATTACCTATAATAGTACCTCTAGATAACTTAAGCTATACTTAATTTAAATTAAGACCTATTATAACTTCTACTATAGTAACTTTATAAATTAAATAGAGAAGGTTATCTATATAGCTACTTATCTTTATAGATAAGCCCTTAAGTAGTTTAAACTTATCTAAGAGGAGTTTCTTAAGTATAAAACCTTAAAAAAATGTTCTATAGAGATATATAATATCTATAGCAGCTTTTAAGGATTTAAGGATACCTTATGCTCCCTCTTCTAAGATCTAGACGAAAGATACTAAACTAAGAGAGACCTAGCATAGTTACAATAAACTAAATCTACTAAAGAATATACTACTACTTTTAGATAACTAAGTATTTAACTAAATCTTACTAAAGAAACTAAGATCTTTATGTTCTACTAAGGACTTAAGGATAACATTAAAGATAAAATCGTTAAGTTAGACAAACCTAAAGACTTCCTTTAGTATACTAATATAGCTATTAAAATTAATAACCAACTTTTTAAATAACATAAAGAAAAAGGTAAGTAATAATAAGGAGCTAACTCTAGACGTAAGTACTAATAGTAGCTATAATATAAGTTTAATAATTAGTAGAACGATAATAAACCCTATAATAACTAGAGTAACACGTAATAAAGCACTGCTTATAGATAATATAGTAGACTTATAGACCTTAGTATAATAACTAAGCCTAACGATAAGAAGCCTTAGAACCTTAAGTACTATAACTATAATAAGTAAGGCTATATCGCTAAAAACTATAAATAACCTAAGAAGCTACCCTAAAAGCTAGTAGCTAAGCAACCTTAATAAGTTAATATAATTATAAAAGCCCTATATATATCCTAATTATAGACTAGATGTTATAACGATAATTACTAGATTTACCTTAAAAATAAGGAAATATTAGGATACTACCTAAAGGATAGCAACCTTAGATAGTCTAGGTATAATATAAACGCCCTAGATACTTACCTTAAGACTCTAGTAATAATATATTAAAGCAATAGTAGGATTGCTAGGAAACTAGCAGAATAACTTAATAAAATGCTATAAATCTAGCGTTTTAAACTTATTAACACCTTAACTACTATATAAGCTTAAGAACTAGAAAATAATAATAAGTAAAAACTAGTATATCTCTAGCTAGCTAAACTTACTTACTTAGAATAAATCTAAGAAGAACTATATAACCTAATATAAGAAAAATAACTTAAAACTATGCTTTCACATATAGAATAATAAAAGTATATATGCAGAAACCCTACTAAAATCAAATAGATTAACTAAGAAATAAAGAAATAAGTTAAAGAGGAATCTAAAGAAGAACTAAAATATTAATATAATCCCCTGATAAAATAGCAGCTCCTTAGTATAACTAGTAACTAAACTTTTAGAGAAAGCGAAAGTTTACTTTATAACTTAGATAAACCTTATAATATTACTTAATAACGCGCTTAAGTAGAGATCGCCTATAGGTTTACCCCTAGTATAGATAACTTTAGCTCTAAAGAAGGAACTAATAACTAGGGAGATAGAATTAAGCAACTCCTAAAGTACTAAGAAGTTAACTTATTCTAAGATAAATAATAATACTACTTCTATAGTACCTTAATAGACTAATAAGACTAAAACTATACCTCTTAGCTATATATAGAGGACTACCTTATACTAAGAAATAGCTACTAACTTTATTAAACCCTCTTTTAGCTTTAATATTTCTATAATAAGTATAAAGAGTATATAGGAGATAAGCATAACTACTAGTTCTACCCTAAAAGATATAACGATAAGCCTATCTATAAGATTTATTTAATATCTACTATAATTAGATAGACTATAGCACTATTTAAAAATAACCTTACGATCTTTAAGCCTAGCCCTTAGTTTCCTATAAGATACTAGTATAATAACAATATAAAGTAGGATAAATACTAATAGAATAAATACTAAGTATACTACTAAGAAAAGGCATATACTTAGAGAATTATAAGGAATAAACTAAAGCTACCTTAGGTTAGAATCTATAAAAATAGCTTTACTAAAGTAATAAGGGAAGGAAAGCAAATTACCTACTTAGGATATCTTAAATAATTAAAAAACTAAGCTTACCTACTAATAATAGATCATAATAAGTAATAAGGATAAGATCTATCTATTAGATATTATAAAGATATAAGAATAATATAGAACTTAAAGTTACTATTAACAAATAAATAATACTTACGCTAATTAATAGCAGAGCTAAAGTAAATTTTATTACCCTTTAAGCTATTAATAGGCTAGAAGTATAATAAGGAGGAAAAGAACAACTATACCTCCTATATATAGTAGAAAGAGAAGAATTTAAATATAAAGGAGGTACTATCTATAATAAGATTACACCCCTTAAGATAAGCTATCTAAATTAAAAAGAAAGAATCTAATTTGATATTACTAATATAGGAATATATAATATAATACTAAGATTACCCTAATTATAAATAAGTAACCTATAGATAGATTAAAGTAATAGCTAACTTTATTAAGATTATAACGATTTAGTCTTTAAGTAGCCTTATTAGAATTAAGCTTTAAATAAGTTAACCTAGTTAGGAATAGCAAAATAATATTTCTATTACTTTAAAGTAAAAGAAGCTATATTATAACTACTAAAGATAATAGATCTAGAATAAAAAAGAGACCTACTTCTATCTATCCTAGAAGAATATAGAGTTTATAAAAAACTTTTTGCAGCTAAGTTAGAAACTAGACTACCTAAATACATAAGCTTTAACTACAAAATCCCCCTTAAGGAAAGAAAAGAACTATACTTTAATAAGATCTACAGCCTTAATCTAATAGAAATAGAAGCCCTAGATAAATATCTTAATAAAAACCTTAAGAAAGGTTATATTAAACCTTTAATATTACTAGTAGGAAGCTTAATCCTATTTATACTAAAGAAGAATAGAAAACTACAACTATATATTA